>CM076673.1:181002963-181125463 GCA_038501925.1 Xenopus petersii | reverse complement strand
ATATATATATATATATATATATATATATATCTCTTACAGGCCTAATGCCCTTTTTTCATTTTCATATATTTATTTTGCCTTTTCGTTCCCTTTCTGCAAGACTATTCTAAAGATAAAGTAATGTAGACTCTGTATTCAATAGGCAAAATGCCTCAACCTCAGTTATGATAAAGGACTACCGTATGTATTTTGTCACCGTTTCCTCTTGCATTGACGTGCATATATCTGATGAGATGTGAGCTTTAAATATATATTTTTACAGAATGATTATTTCCATATAGTTCTACAATGCAACAGAGAAATTTTTCATGGGGGATAGAATTGCTGCTTTACACTTTGAGGAAATCGGATGACTTAATAGTAATGCTTGACTTGAATCACTCCTGGGAATATTCTCCCTTTGGTGTCAAAGGTCGGCAACAAACTGCTTTCCAATGCATTGCAATCCCTTCTGGCACCTAAGAGTTTAATAAACATCTGTCAGCAAGAATCTGACTTCTCTGTTTTCTCTGCAAATGTCTTGGAGAGGAAGCATTGTATAAAGGCTAGGGGTGCAGCTAAGATAGCCACCCGCATGTGGTTTTCTTTATATTTCTAATTATTTGTAGAGCCCAGGGCCAAAGAACCCCCCACCCATGCCAATGACTGGTCCCTGCTTCAAACATTGATCATCAGATTACTCTGACCTTTTTATTTGGCTTAGCTGCTCAAAGTGAGGTGATACAAAGTCAATGTTAGAATTTCAGTGATGGTTAAACAGATCCCTAATAACAACCCTGTCTCTATTAAACCTGTCAGAACCCTTTAGTGCCAGTTTTATGAAGCTTGCTATATTTAAGGGGTATATTCATATACTTTTGTGTCTGTTTTTATTTTTTTTTTTACTAAACTCCGAATGTGAAATCACAAAAAAAGTGTTTTTTTTTTTTTTTTTTTATTAATAAAATCAGACTTTTAAAAAAATCACGAATTTTTCAGGAATTTATTAAGCCCAGAGGATGGAAAAGTCAGAATCAGAAAATTCAGCATCAAATACCTGTCGAGGTTGCATATAAGTTAATGGGAGACGTCCCAATGATTTTTTTGATGCACTCTGAGTTTCGTGCAATACCCCAAAGTTTTCGGGTGAAAAAGCTGAAAAAAACGTGAAAATCTGATAAATCATGAAAATTATTTTTTTTCTCGCAAAGCGAATTTTTGGGAAATTGTAATAATAAATAAGCGATTTGATCAGTGTTTGTAGCAGAAAATATTGAGATAAAATCGGACTTTGATAAATAACCCCCTAAATGTTACTGTTACTTAAGAGATACAGCTTTTACAAAATCATATTTTACATTTTGTATTTTACTTTGTATTTGATGACATCTTCAGCTTAAAGGGCATGTAAACGCAAAACAACAAAATCCCATTTTTACTTTCTTTAATGAAAAAGAAACCTATCTCCAATATACTTTAATTAAAAAATGTGTACCGTTTTTATAAGAAACCTGACTGTATGCAGTGAAATTCTCCCTTCATTTACTGCTGTGGATAGGAATTGTCAGATGGTCCCTAACTGCTGAGCAGGGAAACAATCATACTTATAAACAGCAGGAGGAGCCCCCGCCTTACTTCCCAGCCATGGAGAACTCAAGCAGCTTTGTTTATGATGATCCCTAAGCAGCCCAGACCACACTGAGCATGTAAACAGTCTTAGTCTTGCAAAGATGTTTAACAAAGTTACAAGATGGGGTGGCCCCTGTAGCCAACTTTGAAAGCATAAATCATTTGTTTGATTAGGCTTGTGGTGCAGTAAGTTCATATTTATATTTAGTATACAAAATACAGCATTTCTAGCCTTATTCTATTTTAGACTTTACATGCCCAGTAACATGTACTGAATAAAAGAAATGAATAAATAATGTAGTGTTGCCCTGCACTGGTGTGTTTGCTTCGGAAAGACTGTTATAGTTTATATAAACAAACTTCTATGTTGCCATGGGGGCAGCCATTTAAGCACAGGCTACAGAGTAGATAACTGATAAGCAGCTCTTATCTGTTATCTGCTATGTAACCTGTGCTTTTTCTCTTTTTTCAGCTTTGAATGGCTGCCCCCATGGCTACTCAGCAGCTTGTTTATATAAACTATAGTAGAGATGCTGAAGCAAAACACACCAGTTGTACCAGTACAGGCTAACAGTGCAGTATATTTCCATTAATTTAATACACTTTCATGTGTTGGTGTTACTGTTCCTTTAGCTTTTATGGCCACTTTTGACCGATTGGCTTTTAGGTATGGGTTTTTTAGGACCCGTTTGTCCAATATATTATTGTGGAAAACATTAAAACATATAATAAAAAAAGTACATTATGATTCTGTTCTGCTTTAATAACGTTTGAAACACACCAATTTATATATAATGATTCAGTTTCTGGCACTGTTACATAGCACAGGTTTAGATCCAGGTTTTGATATGTATTTGATATATTTTGATATATATAAAAACTTTTTAAAGTCATGCAAGTGAAAAATAATTGTAAATGTATACAGGTCATTTTCCTTTACTGGTGTTATATATATGTTTAATATCATTGTTTGAATACCTAATTTTGTTTTGTGTTGACGTCACAATCTCCCACAGGTCTGAATTGTTTGGTGAATAAAGAAATGCTACTGAACAATGCAGCACTTATAAAAATATGTGGAATAAAGGCAATTTATTAAAAGTCTTCAATTCACTTTAAAAATGAATCTATTCTCTAGGGTAATAACACAAATCAGAGCCTGGGAGGTGAGATAAAAAAGCAGGAGGGGATATTAAATGGAAAGAGAAATCTTTCAAATGCTTTCTGAAGTACAAGCAAAGGAACAGAAGCTGCAAAAGGTCAATCACAATAGTAGAAATGCAGAATATAGAAGTATTTCAAATGAGAAGCTGGGACGCATCTAAGTGTATTCAATTAATAGTTATAGCATTAGATATCTGAAGACGATGCCCTTTAGAATGGAAGATTGGCATGGTCGCAATATTAAGGGGGAAGTAAAAGAATTGCGTATTATCTTTTCCTGCGCATATTCCTCACTAGGGAAATGCTTCATTAATGCACTTGCCAGATAGATTGACTCTAAGGAAAATGCGACTGCAAGGAAAGTTTTATCTGCTGCTTGTTGCATCTGGTTTGTGGATTCTTCATTCCTAACAAAAGTCATTATAATGAACTGTTAAAGCATAAAACAAATGTTATCTCTTAAAAAAGTATAGTGTGCTATATATAGAATATATATATAGAATATAGTTTTATTTTTATTCTTTTACCCATTGGAAATGAACCTTTTCTTGATGCTGCTACACATGAAGAGAGGCGCAGATCAAAGAGAAACCCAGGAATGGTAGTTGTGTCTGTACCATAGATTCAACTCTGGGTCTCCCACAATTCCTGGCATCTACATTGATTAATAGACCTTCAAAAAGGGAGCTAGAAGTATGCAAGACATTGTGGGAATTTACATTTTTACAATATCCTTAGTCTTGGCACAACATTAATTTTGCACAATAGTTTATTCTGTAATTATTTTGGTAAAGGGCCACATGATTTGATGGGCACAGAGAAGTGCCACATGGGGTAGATGTCTTGTATTTGTTAATAATAAAGACCAATTCACAATGGGAAGCACGGAATAACAAGCTGAATATATTTGTTTTACTCAAGATGGGTCTCTTTCATTATGAAGATGCTGCAATTTTCATTAGATAATACCTTCACAAAGATTTTTGATGTACTCAAGAAGCAAACATATGAAGTGCAGAATATATATTTACCTGAAGTCCCCTAATCTTCACAATTCAGTGTAGTTCATGGCCGTAGTCCTTAGAAAGATACTGTATAAATGAGCGGGAGAGAATGCAGAGATTTGCAACTGGTTATATGGATATGGAGGGTTTAAAACTACTATGTAGAAAAACTGTCAAGGTAGGGATTATTTTCTCTGGAGAAAAGGTGCAGGACAGATACATTTCAGGGCATTCTAGACAGATAGTGGAGACTATTTTCTCCCTTAGATAGGGACACAGAGCCAGAGGCCACCTCTTTAGAGTTGATGCAGAGAATTTTCACTTGAATCACCTCAAATGTTTGTTCATGGTGAGGACAGTGAGGTTGTGGTATTGCCTGAATGTGGCTTGAATGACTTCATGAGCAAGCACCCTTACAAATTTCACATACATTTTTTAAGGTGTACTTTTATCCCTTTGTCCTTTTATTGTATTCTATCTCCAGCCACAAATGTGGGCTAAATAGTCTGCACTCTTTGGGGGAACAATATATATATTTTTTTTAAATGCCCAGAGCCAGCACTAGGCCAACCACACCAGGAGTTGGAGCAACCATTGTTGGGGCACAAGCATGTGCATAATGAGCGAATGCATGCTGTGCATAGCTTGACGTCAGAAGCGTGTTATGCTCATGCGCTCTGACTGACATGGCCGCTGGGAGCTCCCTCCTGGTGCGATTGTCCTGGTGCTAAGCAGAGTGCGGGTTCTATCAGCCTGCACCTTTGATTGCGGATAATATATTTTGGCAACAAGTGCCCTTTAAGATCTACAGTTAGTAAAGGTATCAGCATGTATGTGTATACATATATTATAATTATGCACTGGGGTTCAATGGTATGGTTGATGGACACATAACATTTTTTCTACACTAAAAGAAATTTGGGATATGGAGCTTGTATAGTCTCCCACAATGTGTGCGGGTTTCCTCCAACATATACAGAAAGGTTACCTTATGTGTTAATGATGTGCGGGTCCACAAAAACTCAACCTACGCCCGACCCTAACCCACTGCTCCTCCACCCACACTCAACCCTAACGTGGTGCGCCACTGAATTTGTAGGTTGGGGCCAAGCAGAAGTGAATCTATAAAAGGCGTGCACTGGAGGCAGAAGCGGCACAAGAAGGTCACGGGTGAGGACAGCAGAAGGAAGAGCTCAACCTAAACCTGCCTATGACCCGACAATGGTGTGTAGAAGTTGGTCTGAATCCACCCAACCCTGTAGGTCCCATGGGTGTTGGGCTGGCTCGCACATCAAGTTCCAATGAATGATGAACATCATATATATATATATATATATTTGGACCTGGGGTTCTGGGGTTAAGGGCTCTTCTGTAATTTGGATTTACATAAGTAATGGGGGATTAATGTAATGTATTATAGCTGGAACTGGCACTAGGATACTATAAAGTCATCTTTCTTGGGCCACATGGTAGTTAGTAGTTTTTTAGTTATGATTTACTACTTGATCATACTTGTTTTTACTAGTATTAATAATTTATTATTTTGTTTAATGTACTTTGAAATTGCCATGTCCATGTATTGAATGAAATGTTTTTTCTTTGCTGGATTATTATAAAATTCAGTGAAAATTTAAAAGAAAGATAATTCCTTTAGCCTTGCCAAACACAAAAACTATCCTCTTTCTATGGAAAATATATTTATTCTTTTTTTTTTTTTTTTGGCTGTATAAAACCATGTATATTTTTTTCATTTTCCTTCTAACATCCTATACTTTTTTTTTTGTTGCAGAAGGAACTGAGCCTTCCAAGACGGGGAAGCTTGTGAGTACCATGGCTGTGCATTCTCTCTGTTGAAATCTGACATTGAATTCATATTGATGTTTTATTCATAGAGTTGATATTGGCAGTCAAGTTACAAAACACATATGCAAAATTCAATATTACATTCTCTGATGATAATTAGCGTGTGTTTATCTTACACACAGCTGCTGTGGGGAGGAAATGTGTAATGTGTATTTGAATGCATTCATATATTAGATTCTTTTTTGAATGCATTTGCTTATAAAACAGTATCAAATAAATATCGCCTCCCAACTGTCCTGTTTTCTGTGGGACAGTCCCAATACTTACTGAAAAGCCCAGTTTCTTTTTAAACTCCTGCAATGATGCCAGAAAAAGATACAACATTTCTGAATTAAAATAATTATTAATTAAAATGAGCCTTTTTGGCAGAGAGCCCAGAACACTCAACAACTGCACTTAGATACAGTTGTAACAAGTAAAGATAAGCTAAGATACAATAGTAACTATTTAAGATAAGCAGGTCTCTTGGGGGAACTGAGACTCCCATCTTAAAAGGCAATTTCACTTTCATTAGTAAAACTGTTAAAATAGATACAACATGGTGCTAAAACTCCTAGAAATGTTCAAACTTTCATACCCTGCCAAATTTTGTAAAATGGTCAATGTAATTAGGGGGTGAGGTTATAAAATGGGCATGGTCAACAAAATGTCACCGTGCAATGTGTGGCAGAGCTTCCTATATCCCTTACTGTTTTTCAAATGTTGGGTGTTATGCAAATATGTAATGCTGCACATGTATAAAAAATGTAGACCTTATGGTGCAATTAAGCTTATAACTGTATTTTGCTATTGTACAGCAGTCTGTTTCAGTCTTTAACACCTGGGAACAAGCTATGCAATGTGTTATCTTATTGTTTACCCTAAAGCTTTTTGGTCAGGGTTCCATTTAATGGTCCATTCCAATGATATAGATAGATAGGAATTTCACGCGTGTCCAAAAAGTTGCTTGCGTCAATTTTGACACCGGCGTTAAAGTCAATGGGCATCCAAATAGTGTTGACGCAAGTCGATTTTGACGTGAGCGACTTTTAAGATGCACGTCCAAAATTTTTTGACTTTTCGAATTTTCACTGGAGTTTTGCGCATTTATTTTCCAGTGACGAAATGCTGTATTTCGCCACGAATTCGAACCTGCCAACTTTATTCGCCCATCACTAACCAGGACACATCTTTCATTTTCAAAGTGTCCATTTGTATTTAAAGGAAAACTATACCCCCCAAACAATGTAGGTCTCTATAAAAAGATATTGCATAAAACAGCTCATATGTAAAATCCTGCTTCATGTAAATAAACCATTATCATCATAATATACTTTTCTAGTAGTATGTGCCATTGGGTAATCATAAATAGAAAATTTCCATTTTAAAAAATAAGGGCCGCCCCTGGGATCGTAGGATTCACTGTACTCACAAACATACCAACAAACCATACATGTTAGGTCACATGAGCCAATTAACAGACAGAGTTGTGTCTTTTGCTTCCACACTTCTTCCTGTTACAGTTAGAGCTGCAGTATTTCTGGTCAGGTGATCTCTGAGGCAGCACACAGACCATCATGAAATGGTGGCTCAAGGCAAGAGATGTAAAAGGGCAATATTTACTTAAATATATATTCCAGTTTGGTAAGATTCTTTAACCCTTTAACCGCCAAGCACGTACAGCGTACGTGCTGGCGGTTCAGGGCTCAGGCTGCCAAGAACATACATTGTACGTTCCCCTGCAGCTGAGCCCTTCTCTCTGCTTTGGCGGCTTTTGCCGCCTCTGCAGAGAGTCAGGAGGGTAGACAGCCCCCTGGGCAACGTGGCTGGGGGGCTGTCAAGTCGGATCTGCGACGCGATTGTCGCAGATCCGACTTTTAAAGTAGCAGAAGCGCAATGGCAGTGCTGCTGCTACTTCCTTACCTGCTCCACGTTGCACCATCCGCCCACTCACTTCCTGCTGCGCAGTAACTCTGCTAACACGCTGCCAGGAGTCCTCATTCAGTTCCAGCGATCCTCCTGCTACAAAACGGTAAGTGCACATTTTTTTACACACTTACCTGCACTTACACATACCTACAGTACATTTATACACTTACACAAACATTTTAGTAAAGATTGGAATTTTTTATTTATTTATTTATTTTTTTACTTTAGCACACTGGGTCCCTTTTGTACACTTATTTACACTTAATTACATGTATTTGCACACTCAGACAACTTTTATTAGTGCACAAATATGTATACACAAAAACTCACAAACTGGTGTTTTTTTTTTTACTTATTCATTGTACCGTTTGTTTTGCCTAAAAACATGTTATTTTGACAGCGTGACTATCTATGTCAGGGGTCCTCAAACTTTTTAAGCAGAGGGCCAGTTCACGGTTCCTCAGACTGTTGGGGGCCGGACTATAGTTAAAAAAAAAAAAAATGAACAAATTCCCATGCACACTGCATATATATCTTATTTGTAGTACAGGTAGTGCAAAAAAAACATGAAGAAACAATACACTATTTAAAAAATGTACAATGAAGAACAATTTTAACTAACATAAACTTACCAGTATTTCAATGGGAAGTGTGGGCCTGCTTTTGGCTGATGAGATAATCAATATCCGGTTCCATGTTTGTTACTGCAAGTCGTAACAAGTGATGCAAGTGTGCATCAGTAAGTCTGGATCTGGTTGGAGATTTCAGATTTTTCATTCGGGAAAAAGTCTGTTCACAGACATAGGTGCTGCCAAAGATGGTTGCCATTTTGAGTGCATGGTTCCTGAGATTAAGATATGTCTCAGAGGGGAGAGATGCATAGAAATTAGTAAGGCTGCTTGCTTTGAAAATGTCTTTTAGAGAGTCACAATTCTGTAGTTCGGCCAGTTCCATTTGGTAAATCGGATCAACAATTTCAATTTCAACAGAAAATGGGTTCCGGAAAAGCTGTATGTCCTGTTCATGGAGATGAAGCTCTTTAAATCTCTTTTGAAACTCCCTTTGCAACATTTCCAGTGAATCCACACATGTTTTGTTTGGGAATGCAACTGTTGGTTTCTCAGCTAACTGCTTTTGAGTAGAGGGGAGATGGCAGAAATTTTCCTCCTTCACTAGTTTAATGAGGAGGTCCAATTTTACTTCAAATGCTTTCACATGTGAATGCATATCACAGATGAGCTTCCCCTTTCCTTGAAGTTGCACATTGAAACTGTTGAGTAGCTCTGTTACATCTGTCAGAAAAGCAAGGTGCCATTTCCATTCTTCATCTTTAAGCTCTGGTACTTCTTTGTTTTTTGAAAGCAGAAAATCCGAAATCTGTGGAAGTAAGTCATAAAAACGTTTTAAAACTCTCCCTCGACTCAGCCAACGGACTTCTGTGTGGTACAGAATATCATCATAGGCAACATTCAGCTCAGACAGAAATGCCTGAAACTGTCTGTGGTTTAGTGCATGAGCCCTAATGAAGTTAACACAGGACACCACAACTTTCATGACAGAGTCCCACTTCAGTGATTTACAACACAGCGCTTGTTGGTGGATGAGGCAGTGTATGGCTATTGGACGTGAATGGTTGAGTTGGTCCATTTCTTTGTTAATGCGTCCCACCACTCCTTTCATAGACCCCACCATGCTAGGAGCACCGTCAGTTGTCACACTGGCTAGTTTAGCCCAGTCTAGCTCCAAATCATTCATAGTTTGGCAAACCTTTTCATAGATATCCTCTCCTGTTGTTGTTCCTTTGATGCTTTGCAGTGCAGCAAGCTCCTCTGTGACTTCAAAATGATCATTTGTTGCACGAATGAAAATTAGAAGCTGTGCAGAATCACGGACATCATTGCTTTCGTCGAGTGCCAATGAAAAATAGCAAATTTTTTTTGAGGCGTTTTGCAACTTTTGATGCAAATTGTCTCCCATTTCTTCAATCCTTCGTGTAATTGTAGGTCCTGAAAGACTCACTGTTCCAAATAAATCAGCCTTCTCTGGACACATCTCTTTGGCAACAGAAACACAAATGGTCTGCCAGTGCGGGCTATTAGCTTGGCAACTTGAAAACTTGCTCGCAATGATGAAATATTTATCTCCTTCTGCTTCACAAATGCATTTTGCTGAGTTGTCAATCCATGTTTCAGTTTTAATATCTTGTCTTTTCTCCCTTGTCCGACCAAGCAACCATATTTGTCTTTATGTTTAGTTTCGTAGTGTCGACGCAAATTGTATTCCTTGAACACAGCCACTGAATCCTGGCATAACAGACAAACAGCTCTCTCCTTGCACTGCATGAAAAAGTAATCATAGGTCCACTGTTCTTTGAATATCCTGCACTCAGAGTCAACTTTTCTTTTCCTTGACATAATTGTATTGTTGTCCACCTGTAGAATTTACAGATCCACCATAAGACACTGTGATAATTACAAAACTAGAATATCCACAACATTTTACTTTTAACACAACTACTAAGAGAAAAGTGCAATCCATCAATTATCCATGCAAGCAGCAGCCAAGATATTCTGCCTGTGCCAACAGCACACAAAATCTGTACCTGTGCCAGCCAGCAGCACCCAAAATATTGCTCCCAATCTGTACATGTGCCAGCCAGCAGCACCCAAAATATTGCCCCCAATCTGTACATGTGCCAGCCAGCAGCACCCAAAATATTGCTCCCAATCTGTACATGTGCCAGCCAGCAGCACCCAAAATATTGCCCCCAATCTGTACATGTGCCAGCCAGCAGCACCCAAAATATTGCCCCCAATCTGTACATGTGCCAGCCAGCAGCACCCAAAATATTGCCCCCAATCTGTACATGTGCCAGCCAGCAGCACCCAAAATATTGCCCCAATATGTACCTGTGCCAGCCAGCAGCACCCAACATATTGCCCCCAATATGTACCTGTGCCAGCCAGCAGCACCCCTGAAAATATTGCCCCAATATGTACCTGTGCCAGCCAGCAGCACCCAAAATATTGCTCCCAATCTGTACATGTGCCAGCCAGCAGCACCCAAAATATTGCCCCCAATCTGTACATGTGCCAGCCAGCAGCACCCAAAATATTGCCCCAATATGTACCTGTGCCAGCCAGCAGCACCCAACATATTGCCCCCAATATGTACCTGTGCCAGCCAGCAGCACCCCTGAAAATATTGCCCCAATATGTACCTGTGCCAGCCAGCAGCACCCAAAATATTGCCCCCAATCTGTACATGTGCCAGCCAGCAGCACCCAAAATATTGCCCCCAATCTGTACATGTGCCAGCCAGCAGCACCCAAAATATTGCCCCCAATCTGTACATGTGCCAGCCAGCAGCACCCAAAATATCGCCCCAATATGTACCTGTGCCAGCCAGCAGCACCCAAAATATTGCTCCCAATCTGTACATGTGCCAGCCAGCAGCACCCAAAATATTGCCCCCAATCTGTACATGTGCCAGCCAGCAGCACCCAAAATATTGCCCCCAATCTGTACATGTGCCAGCCAGCAGCACCCAAAATATTGCCCCCAATCTGTACATGTGCCAGCCAGCAGCACCCAAAATATCGCCCCAATATGTACCTGTGCCAGCCAGCAGCACCCAAAATATTGCCCCCAATATGTACCTGTGCCAGCCAGCAGCACCCCTGAAAATATTGCCCCAATATGTACCTGTGCCAGCCAGCAGCACCCAAAATATTGCCCCCAATCTGTACATGTGCCAGCCAGCAGCACCCAAAATATTGCCCCCAATCTGTACATGTGCCAGCCAGCAGCACCCAAAATATTGCCCCCAATCTGTACATGTGCCAGCCAGCAGCACCCAAAATATTGCCCCCAATCTGTACATGTGCCAGCCAGCAGCACCCAAAATATCGCCCCAATATGTACCTGTGCCAGCCAGCAGCACCCAAAATATTGCCCCCAATATGTACCTGTGCCAGCCAGCAGCACCCAAAATATTGCCCCCAATATGTACCTGTGCCAGCCAGCAGCACCCCTGAAAATATTGCCCCCAATATGTACCTGTGCCAGCCAGCAGCACCCCTGAAAATATTGCCCCCAATATGTACCTGTGCCAGCCAGCAGCACCCAAAATATTGCCCCCAATCTGTACATGTGCCAGCCAGCAGCACCCAAAATATTGCCCCCAATCTGTACATGTGCCAGCCAGCAGCACCCAAAATATTGCCCCCAATCTTTACATGTGCCAGCCAGCAGCACCCCTGAAAATATTGCCCCCAATATGTACCTGTGCCAGCCAGCAGCACCCAAAATATTGCCCCAATCTGTACATGTGCCAGCCAGCAGCACCCAAAATATCGCCCCAATATGTACCTGTGCCAGCCAGCAGCACCCAAAATATTTCCCCCCCAAATCTGCACCTGTTGTGCCAAAAAAATTCATTGCCCCCAGCCCCCCAAATCTGTACCTGTTGTGCCAAAAAAATCCATTGCCCCCAGCCCCCCAAATCTGTACCTGTTGTGCCAAAAAAATCCATTGCCCCCCCAAATCTGTACCTGTTGCGCCAAAAAAAATCATTGCCCCCCCAGCCCCCCAAATCTGTACCTGCTGTGCCAAAAAAATTCATTTCCCCCAGCCCCCCACCCCCCCCAAATCTGTACCTGTTGTGACAAAAAAAAATGCATTTCCACCCCCCAAGTCTGTACCTGTGTTGTGTGTCCAATTATATCAGCAGCAGTTCAGTCGCCACTCACAGTTTTTCAGGAGCCAGGAGGAGACGGCCGCACCCATACGACGCGCCAGGGCCCAGGCCTCACTACACAGGCCCCTGCTGACGTCACCGCGCACGCCAGCGCGGCGGCGCGCCTATCTTTATGCCGGCGCATCATTGGATGTATGCGCAAGACGCTGGGCCGGTTTGCTGCTGCCAGACGGAGCCAGCCAGCAGGACAAGTAGAGACTGCCTGGCTTGGTCTCGGAAGTCGGAAGCAGAGCGGAACTCTGCAGGGGGCCTGGGGCAGCCGCACAAAGTTTAAAATTTAAAGAAAAATAATAAAAAAAAAAAAAATTCCTTTTGTTTATTGCGCCCCCCTATGACTGCGCCCTAGGCGATAGGGGGCCGGGTAAATGACATTGGAGGGCCGTATCCGGCCCGCGGGCCGTAGTTTGAGGACCCCTGATCTATGTTCACAGAAGGCGAATCGTCAGCGGAGAAAAATCATATGCACTATTTTCATTTGGGGTCCGCACATGCCAGCTGCCTTGGTATATCAATGCATATTGGGCATCAAACTGTTCAGTAGACCCTTGGCATCAATATTTATGGTGTTTTACAATTGTATGCAAGAAATTCGGTGAGATAAATGCGGCCAATTGCAATATTTTTAGGCAATTTCAAAAATGTAAAAACTGTTGCTGTTATCTCCAAATTTTGCGACTTGGTACTTTGGAGTACAAAGACATGCATACCCAATTTGGATTCGCGGGAATGTGTACTTTCCGAAAATATATGGTTTTCTGGGGTGAACGTACTTTTTTCTACCTTTGCCGCCCCCAAATCTATGTAAATGTGTTGATTTTGCAGTATCTGAAATGACAGACCATATGGGGGTCTTCCTTTTGGGGCCGCTATATGCCACGTGCTTGGGTACACCGATACATATTGGGCATCAAACTGTTCAGAGGACCCTAGGCTTTCATATTTGGGGTGATTTCTCTTGATACCTAAAAGTATGTGGGTAATACGATGCTGCAGTGTAGAAATTTTGAAGTCATTTTTGGAACTGTCACCAAAATCACCAAATTTAGGAATGGTTTGCGGCTTGGTACTTTGGAGTAGAAAGGCATGCATACCCAATTTGGATTCGTGAGAATGTGTACTTTCCGAAAATATATGGTTTTCTGGGGTGAACGTACTTTTTTCTAGCTTTGCCCTGCCAAAAACAATGTAAATGTGTTGATTTTGCAGTTCCTGAAATGACAGACCATATGGGGGTCTTCCTTTTGGGGCCCCTGTATGCCACGTGCTTGGGTACACCTATACATATTGGGTATCAAACTGTTCAGAGGACCCTAGGCTTTCATATTTGGAGTGATTTCTCTTGATACCTAAAAGTATGTGGGAAATACGATGCTGCAGGGTAGACATTTTTAAGTGATTTTTGGAAATGTCACCAAAATCACCAAATTTAGGAATGGTTTGCAGCTTGGTACTTTGAAGTACAAAGACAGGCATACCCAATTTAGATTTGTGACAATGTGTACTTTCTGAAAATATATTGTTTTCTGGGGTGAACTTACTTTTTTCTACATTTGCCCCCCTCAAAACGATGTAAATGTGTTGATTTTGAAGTATCTGAAATGACAGACCATATGGGGGTCTTCCTTTTCAGGCCCCTATATGCCACGTGCTTGGGTACACCTATACATATTGGGCATCAAACTGTTCAGAGGACCCTAGGCTTTCATATTTGGGTTGATTTCTCTTGATACCTAAAAGTATGTGGATAATATGATGCTGCAGAGTAGAATTTTTTAGGTGATTTTTGGATTAATGTCGCCAAAATCACCAAATTTAGTAATGGTTTGCCGATTGGTACTTTGGTGTAGAAAGACATGCATACCCAATTTGGGTTCAGGGGAATGTGTACTTTCTGAAAATTGGGTACACCTATACATATTGGGCATCAAACTGTTCAGTGGACCTCAGGATTTCATATTTGGGTTGTTTTACATTGATACCTAATGATGTGGTGAAGATATGTTGCTGTAGAGTGGAAGCTTTGAGGTCATTTTTCAAAAAATTCACCAATTTCTAAAAAACATTATAACTTTAGGAAACAATTGCAACTTGGTAGTTTGGAGTACAAAGATATTTTTACCCATTTTTGGTTCACCAGAATCTGTTCTTTCTAGTAATGGGTAGTTTTCTAGGGTGAACCTACTGTTAGCGGAATGTTTGGCCTTGAAATCAAAAGTATGCCGTTTGGGGAGCGTTGCTTTGGAAATTTGTTTGTGTACTGCTTGTAGATTTTGAGCTATACAAGTGCGAAATCTCCATAAAACTATATATATTTGGTATTGCTGCGTTCAGGTGACATAGACCTTTCTAAATCGGCTGTGTTCTCGTACAGAAAATAAATGATGTTTCTGATATATGTGATTGTTCTTCGTGAAACATGATTTTTTTCATTTTATTAGACACTTAGAAGCCTATATTTTTTTTACAGAAGTAGAATTACACCATTTTTTTTATTACCATCTTGCATATTGTGAAAGTTCAGGTTGTCCTGAAAAAAACAATATATAGTTTTCCTGGGTAAACTAAAAGACCACCCCAGGAAAGGCCCTTAAAGTGAAAGAGTGCAAAATATCTAAAAACTGCTTGGCAGTAGATGTTCACATCTAGGACAAAACGGCTGGCAGGGAAAGGGTTAATTTGCCACTTAATATAATATGAACTATCTTTTGCTTAAGTGTTCATTTTGGGGGTATAGTTTTCCTTTAAAATTTAATTCCTATTGTGCTTAAACATTGTTTCCTTTAATAATGCTACAACTACATAAAGAGGATTAGACTGGCCTTCCAGAATATCTGATGATCTTCTCCCTGTGGCCCCTGGCCCTGGTGAGCTCCATTCAAGGAGAATTCCTATTAGCTCTTTCTTATTTCCATCAAAGGCCTATAAGAGAATCCATCTATGATGTGAGAGTGAGCCCTCAGTGTTAGGTTCTTTGGTGGGCTGATGATGTTCAGCATTACATTTCTCTGTTTCATGGCATTAAATATCATCCAAGGGAACCTCTAAGTGGGACTGTTTAGCTCTGACTTTCTTTTCAACATAGAAATGGATTTTTCTGAATTCCACTGTCTTGATGCGGCTATTAAAAGACTCGCAAGGGAAGAAATATTGGGTCATTTATTTTTCTATTAGGAGGTGTGTGGAAGCTGTTGACACTATCCATATGACAGATACTGCAATAATATTTTTGGTTTATCTGACTTTGATGAGTGATAAGATGGATTGGGTAATATATCTACTCGTATATGACTAAAATAAGATTTATTTCTTTAGCAGAATTACTGCTTTTTAAAAACAAAGTGCCAGACTGTTTGCAAAATAACTTCTTATCATTTGTATTGCCGCCGGCTTTGCTCCAAGGCTTCTTCTTATGGAAAGTTATACGCTGGAAATGTTTTGCTTACCACATCGCATACATTTATAATTATGTATTAGAAAGATTTTGTCCATACTACTTTTCAGGAAAAATGCTTTGAAAATGATCAGAGTTTATACATTAAAGTAAAAAAAAAAAATCTGTTGACCGGATTCATTGCCTTTGGGGTGAGTGGATGAATGTTGGAACTGGATGTGAACACTTCTATTTGACTCCGGCTGTAAATTCACGTAATTAAAAGGGTGGTTCACTTTTAAGTTGTAACGTTTAGTATGTTAGGGTAGGGTCACACTGGGCAATTCGGGAGATTTAGTCGCCTGGCAACTAATCGCCTCATCTTTGCGTCGACCAATGTCCCCGAACGCCTTCCCTCACTCTTGCACTGGCTTAAATTAAAAATCGTTGGTGCTAAGCACACGCGGCGATTCGTTTTCCGAAGTCGTCCGAAGTTTCCTCATGAGGCAATAGATTAGCCAATATGCAACGTTTCAATTGGTCTTTTGTTTTTATTTTTTTTTTATAGTTTTTTAATTATTAGCCTTTTTTCTGACTCTTTCCAGCTTTCCCCATCTAAAAAAACAAATGCTACACATATATTGTTATTGCTATTTTTTTTTTATAACTCCTCTTTCTGTTCAGGCCCTCTTCATTACAGTTTCTTATTCACATCAATGCATCGTTGCTAGGGTAATTTGATGCCTAGCAAACTGATTGCTGAAACTGAAGAGCTGCTGGATAAAAAGCTAAACTCAAACGCCACAAATAATAAAAGATGAAAACCCAATTGCAGATTGTCTCTGACTATCAATTTCTACATCATACTAAAAGTTGTCTCAAAGGTGAGCAACCTATTTAAGGCCTATGAGACCAGGAATTTGTGTTAGCTGTCATCTAATTAGACCAATATAAGGATTGCTTCATACAAATGGACTGGAGTCTAAAAGAAGCCAAAGCCCCCTTCCAGTTTGAGATAAAATCATTAAAATGTGCCTTGAAACAGAAGGTGTTGACTTGCCTCATGGAATTCCATCCCCATATTCCTTCAAATTTAGGGAACTGAAGTCAAAACTGATCTCAGATTCTTCCTTTTGGACCATGAGCATGGAGTTTGGTGCAGTCTGTGCCACAGCCATTGTACATTGAAACACTTATTACCCTCCTATTTGTGCTTTTAACAAATCCATTCACTTTCATTTTAGAACTAAAGGTCAGCAACCTCCTTCCTCCTATCTCTCAACATGTGATGATTAGGGACCAATTTATTAAAGGGATACTGTCATGGGAAAAAATTTTATTTTCAAAATGAATCAGTTAATAGTGCTGCTCCAGCTGAATTCTGCACTACATACATTTCTCAAAAGAGCAAACAGATTTTTTTATATTCAATTTTGAAATCTGACATGGGGCTAGACATTTTGTCAATTTCCCAGCTGCCCCTCTCCATGTAACTTGTGCCTGCACTTTAGGAGAGAAATGCTTTCTGGCAGGCTGCTGTTTTTCCTTCTCAATGTAACTGAATGTCTCAGTGAGACATGGGTTTTTACTATTGAGTGTTGTTCTTAGATCTACCAGGCAGCTGTTATCTTGTGTTAGGGAGCTGCTATCTGGTTACTTTCCCATTGTTCTTTTGTTTGGCTGCTGGGGGGGGGGGGAAAGGGAGGGGGTGATATCACTCCAACTTGCAGTACAGTAGTAAAGAGTGATTGAAGTCAGAGCACAAGTCACATGACTTGGGGTAGCTGGGAAATTGACAATATGTCTAGCCCCATGTCATATTTCAAAATTGAATATAAAAAAAATCTGTTTGCTCTTTTGAGAAATGGATTTTGGTGCAGAATTCTGCTGGAGCAGCACTATTAACTGATTTATTTTGAAAAAAACATTTTTCCCATGACAGTATCCCTTTAAGATACAACTAAAGTGCTGAAATGCAAATTTTTCAGGATTTATTTATTGTATGGATTGTTTTAATCCAAAATACTCCAGCTAAAGGCTGTCGAAGTCAATAGCAGTAGGAGTCAATTTAAAATTTGAAAATGTTTAGTGACTTTGTGATCTTCAAGGGTTTTGGGCATTTTGTCGCTGTTTTTTGTGCCACAATCCAAAAAAGTAGTGGTTTTGATCGCACTATACAAAAGTCGCACAATTCGAATTGCCGCACCATTTTGTTGAGACTTTTGGCGTACATGCTTTTTTCGTTCAGATTTTTTAGTACAGTAAGGCCATTTGTGGTTGGGAGTGTGGTTGAATTTTAAAAAAAAAATAGAGAGAAAAAAGTTTTAATAAATACCCCCCCTTAATCTGTGATACTGTGCGTATCATTTGTCCCCCATGTCTATACTATTAATTATCCTCTATCCAGGTCATGACGTACGGTATCTTATATGGATTGGAGTCTTTAATGGGCGTCTGCAACATTTCACCAGGGGCGAATTTTTGTCGAAACGGATCAAATTCGCCCAAGTTGAACATAATGTTCAGTACAACAGCATACACCTATAAATTGTTGGGCTAAATAGCCAATATCACAGTACAGGTATGGGACCGGTTATCCAGAATGCTCGGGACCTGGGGCTTTCCAGATAACGGATGTTTCTGTAATTTGGATCTTCATGCCATAAGTCTACTAGAAAATTATGTAAACATTAAATAAACCCAATAGGCTGGTTTGCTTCCAATAGGGATTAAACATATCTTAGTTGGAATCAAGTACAATAAATATTATTATTATAATGGAGCCTATGGGAGACGGCCTTTCCGTAATTCACAATGTTGATGGCAATATGAATTTGAAAATGAAAACCGTATTGTTTGCATGCAAACTAGACGTTTGGTAGAGAATTAGTTGTTATAGATTAGAAATATTGTAAATTAGCCATCTAGTTGTGAATTCTTCAGGAATTCTTTTTTTACATATATTTAAAAAAAAAATATGTACAGGTACTTTATGTAATTTGGCTCCCCATACCTCCCCTACTAAAAAAAAATTATTTAAATAATAATTACAATAATTAAACCCCACATCATATCATTGTATCATAAATATTGTATATTGGAAAGGATACGGACGGCCAAAGGCAGAATAACTGCAATGTGCATTTATTTACACCTTAAAATCATTTTAAAAAAAATTGGATTCATTAATTATAATGGAGTCCATGGGAAATGGCCTTTCTGTAATTTGGAGATTTCTGGATAATGGATTTCTGGATAATGAATTTCCTGATAATGGATCTCATACCTGTAATGAGTTACTTTTCCATCTGAAGGCCTCTTTAGGCCCTTATTTGTCATCGCAATTAGGAACATTAGGAGATTAAAAGTAACTTGCTCAATATATTATTCAGAAATGTGATACATTTTTCAGAAAGGTCTTTGATCAGTGTAATAGATTATTAATTAGGTGGCACTATTTATAAAAATGTTTAATAGTAACCTGATGTGCCTTATTCTGTTAGATTGTTTCAACTATTCAAGGTCTAGGATTAAAGTGGTTGTTCTTCCTTTCCAGCAGAACCATAAAGCACATTCCCTCTATGCCGTAGTATAAGGCCCTCTCTTCTGTCTGTCAGTTAGATCATTAGTAAAACTCATTCAGACCTAATAAAACTGTTTCTAGAAGACATGGTCAGTAATTTGATGCTGTTCGGCTTGTTTCATTCAGTACAATCTGTATCCCAAGTAAGGATGACAGTGTGAAGGACAAAGCAAACACCTGTCTGAAGTACATATATCAAGTATTTAACAAGCAAAAGAAACATTTTTCCCCCTTCAAAGCAGCTTGTGTCCTTCTTAAATGCAGACGTACAAGTCCTGAACTCTGTGGTCAGTTGGATATTCGCCCAATTTTCGAGAAGAAAAGCCTTCAGCTCTGAGCGGTGAAAAAGGTTGGAACATCTACTATAGACTTTGATGTAGAAATTCTTATAAAGTTGCAGTCAAGTGAAGATCTGGTGACTGGGGAGCTGGGGAGGCTGCAGAAGGCATTTGACTTTGTCCTGATTTTTATGAAACTGTTTTTAAATGTGTTTAGCAGCTTATGTATAATGATTTTGGAATATCGAAACATTAAGGGAACATTGTTAGCACCACAGGGTGTACCTAGTTCTGTAAATGGCCTAATATTCCTTTGCCATGTTATAAACATTAGCAAAGATAATAAGTAATACAAAGGGTCACATCCAAGGCATCAAACCCACCACAAGCCCCTGGACCCATGGAGAGTAAACACTAAATTCATGTCAATACATATAGATTAGAAAGTTACTGATGACCATATTAAAACAAGTAATTCACCTATTAACCGCCATGCCTCTCCATACATACTAAAGGATTGACAGTTGGCAGCAGGTTAGTTGCTGGCAGATGTAGTCAAATCAACTGAAAATTACATATTGACCAAGTCCACTTTAATTGATGCAATATGGGCACCTTCAAATGCACTTTTGTCTTATTGTGCCCTTATTACTTCACATTTTCTAGCTGCTGATATTAAGAAATGTAAATTTGGGATGCTATAGTCTGCACGCCTGTAACATCCAACAACTGGCACATTTGCTATTGCATCACCTTCTTTAATGTTTTTTTCTTCTATGTATGCTTTCTACTCAAGTCCAAGAGGAGATAGTTGGCATAGTACTGATAAAGTGAAGAGATTTATGGAAACCAGTCAAGTAACCCACAAGAGCCACCACTATTCATATATAATATGTAATGGATTGTTAATCAGTGGGCACGCTTTATAGAAATGTATTGTGCATTGGAACACAGGGCCAATAGTACTTGCGTCTGGGGTCTTGTGCTAACTGCCACATTGTGTAGAGCAAAAGAGAGGCAGTTGCAAGACAGGTGGAAAGTACATGGCTTCTTTGCAAGTGACCTCTGGTGCTCATTAAAGGGTGGGTTGTTAGCACTTTGTGTGTTTATGGGGTTTCATTCTGGAATGCAAAGTCGTGCAACCACAGGCACTGAAGAAGGAGCAAGGTGCAGAGTGAGAAGAACATGCGGCTCATGCTTCTTTACTCTACCCCACAAAAGTTTTGAAGAAAGTCTTACAGAGTCAGACTGGGTGTCCACCAGGTACCCAGCTCAGGGGCTGACTACTCAGCCACTGCCACCCCCTGCCAGCTCTTCTTACTTTGGTGTATCTCCAGTGAAAAACCATTTAATGACCATGCGTTGGAACACACCGCCATCTTTAATTAAATTTGAAGAGTTCTGAAATTGCGTGCTGACGACTGACTGGTAGTGGTACAGCCCAACAAAATCAGGGCCCTCTGGGTTTTTTCCCCTATATCCCAGCGGGCCAGACCGATTACTCCTGTATTTGGTTCATCCCTACTGGTATGGATGCAGAAAACAATAGTTGCTGACCTGGATTCTAAATGGGACTGTTAGGATGTGAGCTATGTTCTTTAGTAGGGAAATACGTGAGGGTATGTAGGAACAAAGTCTTTTGCATACAAGGCATGTTTAATAGATCATAGCAATGCGGCATAACTTCTTCAGTAAAGTTTTAATTGCACTCGTTAATGATCTCCAGAGCAGACTCTGCCTCCGATGGTGGTAACCAGTGACATCAAACACAAACTTCATAAACCATTAGCACTTACTGTGAGAAATGAAATTAAGATAATTAGCATGTATTTAGTAATAATAATGCTTAATGATTCATTGCAAACAAATATACATATTTATACTGAGGGGTGGGGGGTCATGGCAATACAGAAGGGCACAAACTTACAGGCATTTGAGGGCTCTGCTTCTACATGCATAAAATAAAGCCATTGATCTGGCTTTTTCTGGGCAATTAGTGGGATGTTATACTGTTGAATAATTGTACATTTGGAAAATAATTCATATGTATACAGCTTATCCTGCTGAGCAAAACAAAATCTGAGATACTGGGGGTAATTTATCAACACTGACCAAATTTGCCCATGGGCAGTAACCCATGGCAACCAATCAGATTTGCCCGGTATTGATAAATGAGCCCCAATGTGTTTAAGCCACCCAGCAATTACTTCAGTATAACAGCATAACAATGTGACCACTAGGGGTCTCTTTTGCACAGGGGTTTTTGAATGGGGTCAAAGTGGTTGCTCTGGTAATGAACAGTATAGCAACAGTTGCATTGACAAATTAACAAAGCAGGCAAATAAATAAGACGGTATGGACCAAAATTATCTAAGAAAGATCTTTCGTACAATAATCGGTGCATGTGTGGTGGGAGACAAGGCGATCAATATCGGTAAAAAGCCTTGGCTATTGGTCGTCTCTTTAATCAGGCAGGACTGAAAATTTTGGCATCTTTGAAGGGCCCGAACATTGTAACATTAATGCTAAACCAGATTGAGTTAAAGAATTCTTTTAGTATTTACCGGCATATCTGACGATTCAGCGCTTAACGTTAGTAGAGTGGATAAAAGACCTTTTTTTACGGCCGATGGTCGTGGCAAAGATCGTAATTGTAGCATGTATGGCCACCTTTAGGCATACGGATAAAGGAAGGTTAATATGTTTTGATGCTAGGGATGCACCGAATCCAGGATTCAGTTCAGGATTTGGCCAGGATTCACCGAATCTTTCGCAAAGGATTCGGGGTTCGGCCGAATCCAAAATAGTGGATTCGGTGCATCCCAATTTGATGCATAATATAACGTGACGGTAAACCCTAATTATAAATATAGTCGGGATTGCACAATGCTGAGAAAGTTTCTGACCAAACTGAATGTTGAAATGTTTCTAATGGGGCCCCAGATTTTAGCATAAAGCAGGAAGAATGTATGCAAACATTTAATAAACCCAGTGTTTTGCCTTCAATAAAGAGTAATTCTTAGTTGGGATCAGGCACTTTTTTAAAAAATTTAATATATTTTAAAAATGTAAATTATCTGATTAAAATGGAGTTTAGGGGAGATGGCCTTCCTGTAATTCAGAGCTTTCTGTATATTGGGTTTCTAGATAAGGTATCCCAGACCTTTATGCTCATAATGGCAATGAATGGCCCAAACACAAGCAAGGCAAAGCAAAGGCAAGGTAAACACTGGAGTGACAAAGGTTAATGTCCCACAATGATCAGTTAAAACCCTGATCCCAATTCAACAGAGAAACATAAGTGTCATACACCTAACCCAAATTACATGATGAAAATATACCAAGAAAGTTCACCAAAACTACTCCCAAATAGTGTGAAAAGCAGGTACAGTTTTACTCAAAAAAAAAAAAATCAATGTATGTAAAATTCTTGCAAATGGTTTCAGGACATCACTCTCTACGTCAAACTAAAAGTTAATTTAAAGGCAAACAACCTTTTTACTGGACATAGCTCTGTCATTTGCTCCCACATTTCTTCCTGTTACAGTAAGAGCTGCAGTATTTCTGGTCAGGTGATCTTGTGGGAGCACACAGACCATCACAAAATGGTGGCTCATGGTAAGAGATGTTAAAAGGCAATATTAACTGATATCTGTATTCCGGTTTGGCAAGATTAGTTAATAGGCCATATAATATGGTATAAACTATCTGTTGGTTAAGTATTCATCCAGGGATATAATTTTCCTTTAACCTCAACTGCCCAAAGAAAAATTTCCCTGCAACAATTGACCAAAATCATTCGATAAAAGCATTCAGTCAATAGGGGGAAATTTCAGGGATTGGTATTTTTCAGGAAGTGGGAATTTTATCCCACATATACAAAAATCATTGCCAGTAACTGATTTTCTTCTTTGCTAAATGTTCAAACTCTCGGTTTCCCTGGGGATTGTTGATCATCAACAGTTTTAAAGTCCTGGCACAATATTTTATTTGACCTAGTTTAGAAGTCAAGTGCAAGCTGCTGGTTCCATTTGAGAAGCGTGATTAAAAACAAGCGTGATTCAGAATCATTTATCAAATGAAGGCAGTGGCCGTCAGCTGTGACACTTTTGAAGTTGCTGTCATTTGAGCTCTGCAAACCAGGAAGCAGGAGTGTTGTATAAACTGTGAATTTTTCCATTACAAAAACCTGTGCCGTGAGCTTCTATTTAGCCTGCTGTAGTTTTCCGAGGACACATAAATGGGAGAATATAAATTTAGGCAGTTACACCAAAACAAACTAAGCCTCTGTCAATAGACAAGATCATCGTTGAGATTCAAGTCACGTTTTTGTGCTGTAGAATGGTTGGACTTTCAAAAATCTGAATTTTTGAAATCTGTGACTTGATATCATTAAATTCTGTTTTTAAAGATGCAGCTTTTTGCAAACCTTGAGAAAAAAAAACAATTCTAGGAAAGGGAATCAATCGATCTAAGGATCCAATCGTTTTTCACTTCGCAGGAACTGAAGGTCTAAAATTTTACCATTTCTAGAAAAGAAAAAAAAATGGAACAGGTCTCTTCTATCATCCACCACTGATTTTAAGGGGGCAAGTATTCTTTAGGGTTTTTACACATGAGCGTTTTTACCTGCGCTCCCAATGTCAACATTTAAACACACTGTACTTCAATAACAGATATATTTATTTATTTGACAGCAGGATTAGGGCTCTTACACATGAGCATTTTTATCTGCGCTCCCCTGCGTTCCGTTTTTCGGCGTTCAGACACAGGGGAGCGCAGGAATAGACGCATTTCATTATTTCAAATGGGGCTGTACTCATACAGGCGCATTTAGGCGCCGAATGCAGGTTGAGACGCAACATGCTGCATTTTTCCTGCGTTCGGCGCCTACATGCGCCTGTGTGAGTACAGCCCCATTTGAAATAATGAAATGCGTCTATTCCTGCGCTCCCCTGTGGCTGAACGCCGAAAAACGGAACGCAGTGGAGTGCAGATAAAAACGCTCATGTGTAAGAGCCCTAATCCTGCTGTTAAATAAATAAATATATCTGTTATTGAAGTAAAGTGTGTTTAAATGTTGACATTTTGTATTTGAAACATAGGGGGTGATATATCAAAGTTTGAATTCAATCTTTGCCACGATTCAAGTTTTTTTTCTTCACAAAAACGCGCAAATTAGAATTGTATTTTCAAAAACTTGAATGTCTGATTTTTATTAAGCAAAATAAAACTTAAAAAAATCTTAAAAGCTGGCAAGTTCATATAGAAGTCAATGGGAGTTGTTCTAGGCAAAATTCAAACAATTTTTTAAATTTGAGTTTTCAATTTATAAGTCGAGTTTTTGAGTTTGCAAACTCACAAATTCAAGTTTTGGAAGCATATAAATTTGAAAAATTTGAGGTATTCCAGTTTTTTTTTTCACAATTGTATTCAGTCGAGTTTTTTACATTCGGATTTTTTCATAAATAACAAACATTTGAGTTTTTTTTAAAAATGTGAGTTTATTTAAGGTTGAGAAAAGCCTCAATTTAAGAGAAGCAAAGAAACAATTGTAACAGTTTAAAATAAGCAGGTCTCTTAGGGGAAACTTTGACTTGCAGCTTAAAGGAGAATTCAACCCCCTAATTTGCACCCCCTTCCTCCTCCCTCCTGGCCTACCTGGCACAATGGTCAAATGCCCCTAACTTTCTACTTACGCCTCCTTGCAGGTCCTGTCCAGCGGAGTTCACAGCAGCCATCTTGTCTCCTTCGGTCTTCTTCCTGTAGTGATCGGCATTTTCGGGCACATGAGCAGTTGGAGGAATCTTCCATTGCGGAGCTACTGCGCATGCGCCGAAAGTCACCATATTTTCAATAAAAAAAAAATCGGAAATATTGTGACTTTCAGTGCAAGCGCAGTAGCTCCGCAATGGAAGATTCCTCCAACTGCACATGTGCCCGAAAATGCGGATCACTACAGGAAGAAGACAGAGGAGACATGATGGCTGCTGTGAACTCCGCTGGACAGGACCTGCAAGGAGGAGTAAGTAGAAAGTTAGGGGCATTTGCCCAGGGTGCCAGGTAGGCCAGGGTGGAGATGGGGGGGGCCTATTTAGGGTAAGGGGGAAGGGGAATGCAAATTAGGGTGTTGAATTTGCCTTTAAAGGGTTATTCACCTTTATTTGCAAAACTGTTATAACACATATAAAATACAGAAATGTGTTCAAACTTTCAGAACCTGCCAACATGGTTATTAGGGGGTGTGGCCACAAAATGGGCATGGCAAAAAAATGTTGCCGCGCTCCACTCTGCAAATCTTTCACTCTTTCTATTTCCAAAAATGTTGGGAGGTATGCATACAGCCAGATGACAATATACCCAACTAACCACCAAAACACTCTAGGCAACTGTGCTACCACACCACTGTGCGGGGTGAGCATGCGCTATAAAAGAGGGGAGGGAGGGCAGAGCAGAGCGCAGATGTGAGGGTGATGGAGGGTAGAGTAACAGTGGGGGAGCGAACTCGAACTATGGGTTGACAGAAAATTCTTTAACGGGTACCTGCCCCCCATTTTGTTGCGTCCTAGGCAGGTGACTCTTCTGCCTACCCCTACTTCTGGCCCTGGTAATAACCCATTTTTATATGTTAGTAAATGTTGTCTGAAAATGTTTGTTGCTTAGACTGTACTGTAGAGACTTAAGCTAATGTGGTAAACAGGATATTCTAGTTACTGTGCACTGAAACATGGTAGACCGGTTATCCCCAAACAGTGGCTCGTGAGTAACATGTTGCTCCTCAACCCTTTGGATATTTCTGTGGCCTCAAAGCAGGTGCTTATTTTTGAATTCCAGGCTTGGAGGCAAGTTTTAATTGCATAAAGATCAGGTGTATTGCCAAGTAGATCCTCCTGTAGGCTCACAGTTCACATAGGGGCTACCAAATAGCCAATCATAGCCCTTATTTTGTGCCACTTAGGAACATTTTTCATGTTTGCTTTCCTCCCCAACTCTTTTTACATCCGAATGTGGCTTGTGGATAAAAAAAAAAAAGTTTGGGGGCCGTGTAGTAGAAGTTTCCTCCTTCATCATTCAGCTGTGTACATGTTTATCTTGTGAGCTGTAAAATTAGGGTAACATTTTATGTCTAGAACCTGAAGTTTATTAAAAAAAATAAAATTGATATTCAGATCAGACAAGTAGGGAATTGTGTTTCCAAGAAAACAAGGAGCAATTGTTTTTTTTTTTTGAAACTCTGGAGAGAGCAGTTAGGATCAAATCTCCACTGGTGGCAGAATTTAAATGTATCCTCTTTGCCCACTTGGCTCTTGAACTTCTTTTTCTCTCTTTAATTCATTTACACCCATATATTCAACTATCCTCGGAAATCGTGATTAAGGGCCCCAATTTCAGATAATTGTGCATTAGGTGTTAGTGCTGACCTGAGGATTGCCCAGCACAAATGGTTATTCCTTTTATTGTACAGGTAAGAGATCCGTTTTCTGGAAACCAGTTTTGCAGAAAACGCCAAAGATATAATTAGTCTTTATGGGAAGCAAAACCAGCCTTTTGGGTTTATTTAATGTTTACATGATTTTCTAGTAGACTTAAGGTATGAAGATCCAAAATCACAGAAAGTGATTTGTCTGTCCTGATGGGAAAGCCTGAGTGTGATCTGCAGCTTTGCATGTGTCTGTGTGTCTGTCCTGATGGGAAAGCCTGAGTGTGATGTGCAGCTTTGCATGTGTCTGTGTGTCTGTCCTGATGGGAAAGCCTGAGTGTGATCTGCAGCTTTGCATGTGTCTGTCAGACTGTGGAGAAGAGCCGTGGAACCAGCCGTCACTGTGATGTGAAGGAGACACGCAAGGCGCTTAATATTCACTGCTCAACAGCTCATTTGCAATTCTGTTAGTGTGCATTTTCCTTTGCACAATCAGAGCTTCATTCATCCTCTTAACCTGACTATAGCGGCTGACATCTCTCCTTATTACAGCTCGGAAGGACCCAAACTTGCAGGATCCCCCCTCCCACCCCCAGATTGTTAGTCCATTCCTTTATAGTGGCTCATTTTGGCTCTCTGTCAGTGCCAGGATGCTGCTAGTGGATGTGTCATGGTCTCTATAGATTCTGCTAAAATATACCAGCCATGAAGGCCCAGCGGGAAAGGCTGCGGATTCCAGGGCTGACCTTGGAGTAAGTATTGTCTCTCTTTAATATTTTGATGGTTTCTACATGCGATTAGGGCAACCAATAGCCAGTGAGACTCTCTTTTCTGCTGACAGCCACCGTAGCCCTGCAGCTGAAGGTGAAACTGCAGCTTTATTGCACTGCAGCTGGGGGAGAGAGGGAAAGGTTGCACAGCACCCATCGTAGCCCCAATGCCCCGTTACCGTAGAGACCCCCGGTGCCTTGCCGTTCCATTGTAAAAATAAAAAGAATTGTTGGCTAGGCCGTGATTGGTGTAAATGTGTGTGTATTCGTCTCTTTACGTTCTGTACCCTCCCCCTTAGTGTTTGTCCCAGTGCTGCCTGTGCTCAGATAAGGCCTGTGTGTGTCTCCTGCATAATGAACAGCACTACAATAGATTAAAGCACAATTGAGATGCTGTTCATGAAAATGTATTAGCCATAATCAATTTTTTATACACCGGCATAGCCAATAAGGGTCTGTTAGCCGTTTTAAAGCAAATAAACCCGTCCTGTTTATTGGGTGATTTCTCTAAAAAGCTGAGGTTTTGTTTTTTTTTATATTTGCAATACCTTTTTATGTGACCTTAGTGAGATGTTTTTGTCTGGCTTTGTGTTTATATATGTGTATTGTGTCTGTACGTCATCCTTGACATTCCCTAACTGTTGTCTGTGTATATGATTGTGTAGATGACATTGTCATAGTAAATTCCCCATGTATTCTGTGTCTTTATATTGGGATTTCCCTCTATAGGGCCAGGGTGATCTCTCTAGTTTGACAGATGGGGGGGGGGGGGGTTCATAAAACACAGCACATGCAAGTTAAAGTAGAAGAAATAGCAATTTGCAATTGAGGTGCCAAAAATTAGGCATCCCCCAAGTACTTACCTTGACACCCTGGGCCGGTGCTCCAATCAGCAGAAAACCGCACTGGCCTGGGATTTTTCTAGCGAGCACCACGGAGAGATCCTCGTCCTGCTTTGTCGGTTTTAAAATTTCCCGGGGCAGACACATGCACAGTAGAGCAAAATAGCCGGCTTTTTCTTTAAAGGCCGGCTTTCCGCTCTACTGCGCATGCGCAACTGTGAGAAGCCACAAAGAAGAAACCAGAGGATCTCTCCATGGTGGTCGCTAGAAGAACCCTGGGCCGGTGCGCTTGTCTGCTGATATGAGCGTTAGTAAAAGTAGTCACTTGGGGGTGCCTAACTTTTGGCACCCCCAACTGTAAAATGCTATTACTTCTTCTTTAATGTATCTTTCTATGTCTTGTTGCTTCCAAACGTTTGTTGTGCCTTTATGTTCAGTGATTGTTTTGTCCCGCCCCCTGTATTTCCTTATGCAGATTCTCAGGTGTACGGGATGAAAAAAAAGTGATCCAGGGCAGCTTTAAGAGCTGAATTTCCCGGTTTTAACCAAGAGATTCGGTTCCGTTCCTTTAGTGCAGAGAGCGCTATTGCATTAATTTTCTCATTTTCCGTAGTCGCCCATAATTGCCTCACGAGGAAACTTTGGGTGACTTCGTAAATTGAAGTGCTCCATGTGCCTGCCCCCAGGTGATTTACATTTGAGCCGGCAGAAGGCAGGGGAAGGCACTGGCCTGGCGACTAATCTCCCCAAATCTGCCCGTGTGGGGGTTTATCACATTAAAATAAACATTCCTTCAGGTCAGCGCCTATCCACGCCTTTATGCCGCCTGAGGCGGCCTTCCATTGGCGCCCCCACCCCTCCTCACGGCGCTCACATTTTCTGCGCAAGAGGGGGTCGGAGCGCTGCACGACGCTAGTGCAGAGAGTGCAATTGCGCTCTCTGCACTAGAAGAGATGACTTTCTGGGTTAAAACCAGAAATTCGGCTCTTAGTTACCAGGAGCGGCATTTTATCCGCCCCTGGTAACCAGGGGGGTGCTGCCGCCTGATGCGAGTGGATCAACTCGCCTCATTGGTGGAGCACCCTGCTTCTGGTATACAGTAGAATTCTAAAACAGTTTATCACTTGTCTTCCTTTTGAGTGTTTATTAGATCATTTACATTTTGTGCTTTGGCACTTGGAATTTAAAGGGGCAATTCACCCTGTAGGTGACTTAGTATGTTCTGGAATAAGTGAAACAATTGGGAGCACGCCTTCTGCCATCAAGTAGATAAAATCGACTTTATGTCAGCGGTTAAACATCCTGATGCATTTCATGTCTTGAGACCTGTAGTCATAAGCATAGACATTGGTCAGCATCTTTAGTTAAGTGTTTTAATCTAACTGAGCTGCACTTTGTTTGGCTTGGTATATATGAGTGGCCAATCCTAAGCAACTTTTCAATTGGTCTTCATTATTTGTATTTTATAGTTTTTTTTAATTATTTGCCATCTGACTTTTTACTGCTTTAGGGTCACATAGCCTTTTGGGTCACATAGCCTTTTGGAGAAATAAAAATGAAAGTCTGATTTGTGGCTCGTGCCCACAGAGTGAACCTTGGTCTAAGCTGTATATTTAGACCCCCATTTTTCAGCCCTCTAATTCAGTGCATATTATGATATGACATGATATCACTTCATTTGCTTTTTACCTGCTCTGCTCACTGCCAGTGCCATTTTAACTTTGCAGTCTCACCCCAAGAAGCTTGAGTCCAACCCCAACAAGCCCCTGCAGTCCATGTAGTCCATTGTATGCTTTCCATTTCTGGAGGTAAGGAAATTTCCCTTTGCTATCATGCTATATGTGCGTGTGTATGTGTGTGCCATGTCTTCTTTATATCAATTACACCACTGTTGTCTGCAAACAAACGACCTCCACAAGCAATAAAAGTTCATAGGTCTGTGGAACTGGTTGCTGTAGAACAAAGTGAAATGACATTAAATGCTCCATGCCTGACATAGCTTTATTTAAGGAATGAGGGTTTATGTCCTGTATAGGGGTTGGGTGTTTATGAAAAAATGTTTTAGTTGCTGTTTTTATTTTTCCATTATTAAAGATATTCCAGTTTGTGTTTGTGCTCCATCCTGCTCATTTTTTTTGGCAAATGCAGAATCAAAAACGTACTCCTCAGAACTATTGACACCTCTTCAGCATTTAGATTCAGACATTTCCCAACTGTTCATCTGAGCCAAATCCGAACCTTTAAAGTCATGTCACTGCTCTGGACAATTTTGTTTTGTTTAAAGATGAAAATTCTTCCAAATTTGAAAGTGTAGACTAGGGTTTCTATTTAATTGTTCCCAAACTTTTTGTGGAGGATTAAGAATTCTTACAGAAGAAAGTTTTACATCCCTAAAAGAAATCTCCACATACACTTACTGGCTGCATATAACCGTCTTGTCAAATGGGCAGATTTGTATCCACAAACTAGTTGTCATATCGGCCTGTATAGGCCCTTAGCTGATCATTCAGATTAAATATTTGTAGAAGGCAAGGACTCGTTGATCTGTTTTCCCATTTATCATCTATGTGATTTTGGGAACAAACTTACCAACAGATCTGATGAGAAGTAAAGGTAAATGTTAGGCAGTTTAGTTGAAAACTAGCTACGACCAAGTTCTTTTGTTTTTATTCTTTCACTTAGTTTGAGGGCATCGTCGCTTCCTTCTGCTGTATAAGGGCATGTTCCCTGAGCTCCAAATAAAGTGTACAACAGATACCTGTAGCAGCTTAGGGGGCACTAGGAACTCATTTGTGAGCATTTAGGTTCAGCAGTTGTTATAGTTGCCAAGTGGTAGGAAAAAGTGATACTTTGGTGCCAAGCCAGAACATTGTAAAGCCTCTTTAGCAGGGCAGTTTTTTCTATAACTGCACATAGTACCCAAGGGGTGTGCCACCAAACTGTCATCCAATGGGTCTTAGGTGGCAGCTTTGGTGATGTAGCCCTTGGGTACTTACATAAAACATTTTAAAAACATCCAATTTATTTGAAGGCCCTCAACCTTCTGTGGAATAGATGCTGTAAATCCTGGAGCAGATTTGAGGGAACATTTACTATTCAGGTAGAAGAGCAGGCTTGCAGGCCATGCCTAGAGCAGTAATGAGAGCCCAACCTAAGCTCTAGTTATGGTCTAACGCAGTGGCTCATGAACAGCATTTTGCTCATGAAACACCTTGGATGTTGCTCCCATTCTCCTCAAAGCAGGTGATTATTTTTGAATTCCTGGCTTGGAGGCAAGTTTTGGTTATATAAATGGTAATGCACCTGAGGAAGGGGTTTTCCCCCCGAAAGCTTGTGCCACATCTCTGCTGCAATAAAATGCCATAAAGGCAGGAGATGAAAAATGGTGTACTTCTTTTCCCCTTTTCCAAGAGATTACTGTGTTGGGCTTGAAGCAACCTGGGATTGAATGCATCCTATAAGTATCAAGTAAGTGGTGTGCCTAAGACTAGTTGTTTTTGGTTGTATAAAAACCAGGTGTTCTGCCAAGCAGAGCCTCCTGTAGGCTGACCGTTCACAGGGGCTACCAAATGGCCAATCACAGCACTATATTTTATGCCACCCAGGAACATTGTTCATGCTTGCGTTGTATCTGGTGTTTCAAGTAGCTGATCAGTCCATCTTGCCTAAACCCCCGTCTCTTCCATATTTTCTTTGTGTATCTCTTACAGGGGTTTATTGCTTACTAGGCATTATTTGAACATCGTCTCTGGTTGACTCACTTGCAAAACTTTTTATCTTTATACCTTTAGAACAAATACAATAGGCAAGAATTGACATCCCTACTAATATTCAAATGCATTTTTGGACAAGTAACATTTACTGGATGTAAGTTTTTGAATGAGTGTTACTGAATGTGTGCCGACAGTGCTAATGTGTCCCACCCTGGCTTGCTCTGATCATGGCTGGGGCTTTGATAGCACATCTGACAGGCAGTTTGCCTTTGATGCTCTGTTTTACAGTTGGGTATTGACATTATGTCAATATTTGAATGGTCTACAGAGAACAACAAGGAAGACAGCGGGTCCAGGTTTTGGGGATTCATTCGCTTTTTTTTTAATAATTCTGAATACTGTATAATTTTGCTGGAAAATGATGGGAATGAAAGTTAATTGGCAGAGGTACCAAGAGGGCAACTTAATAAAAAAAGTGTAAGTGCTACCTAACTAAACATCCGGCTTTAGAAGACCACTTATGTTCTGGATTGTGCATGGCATGCATGTTATCAGAACCAGTACCATAGCAAGCTATTTTAAAGGAGCTCTGGGGATGTCAGGTTGTAAAGCACTATGAACTTGAAAGCTACTCAGTCCCAAATGCCTCTTTTACAAATGAGTTGCTACTTAATCTATCAATTCAATGTAGCTATTGCGCCCCAAACTTTGAAACGCTCACCCCGTAAATACTGTGACCCGGGTGTGTGAACCCGAGGTCTGGCGCTCGTGAATTAAACAACTTCTGAACAAGCTGAAACTTGAAGCGAAAAGCACTAACCCAAATGTATCGAATGGGCCCGGGTGCATCGCCGTGAACCCGTAGCAGGAGGTGTCAATTGTAGAGTAGTATCGGCAAGCACTCCGGACGCCATTCATTAGGTAAAAGGCAACTTTATTTCAGCAGATTAAAAACATCAAGTCCTGACTCATTTCGTTTCCCTAAGATGCGTAGTTAAAGGCCTATGACTACGTATCTTAGGATACGAAACGCGCCAGGACTTGATGTTTTTAATCTGCTAAAATCAAGTTGCCTTTTACCTAATGAGTGGCGTCCGGAATGCTTGCCGATACTTTTCTAGGTTGTAAAGCACTACTTAGTTTCTTACCTTTTACACCAGGCTGGTGCTCCTCTTCTTAAAGGAAAAGTAACACCAAAAAATTAGAATGTTTTTAAGGAATGCCAATAAAATGTACTGTTATCCCGCACTGGTAAAACGTGTGTGTTTGCTTCAACTATAGTTTATATAAACAAGATGTTGTGTAGCCATTCAAGCACAGGATACACAGTAGATAACTGATAAGTTCTGAAGAATCTCATTGTATACTACAGAGCTTATCTGTTTTCTGCTGTGTATCCTGTGCCTTTTTCATCTTTGAATGGCTGCCCCCATGGCTACACAGCAGCTTGTTTATATAAACTATTATAGAGTTACTGAAGCAAACACAACAGTTTTACCAGTGCAGGGCAACAGGACATTTTATTTGAATTACTTTAAAAGACTTTCATTATTTGGTGTTACTGTTCCTTAAAGGAATTGTACATGGTAAAGGTTTCTAATATAGTTAGTAATGTATAAAGGCTGGAGTGACTGGATGTGTAACATGTCAGTCTGAACACTACTTCCTGCTTTTCAGCGCTCTTGGTGACTGGTTACCCTGGTTACCAGGCAGTAGCCAATCAGAGACTTAAGGGGGGCCACATGGGTCATATCTGTTGCTTTTGAATCTGAGCTGAATGCTGAGGATCAATTACAAACTCACTGAACAGAAATGTACCATGTGGCCCCCCTTCAAGTCGCTGACTAACTCATACCTCCCAACATTTTGGAAGTAAAAAGAGGGACAAAAAAATTTTTCCCTCATGTAGCACAGCAATTTTTTTGACCACACCCCTTTCTGTGGCCACGCCCCCTAATTACCATGTTTGTTTTACAAAATTTGGCAGGTTATGAAAGTTTGAAAATATTTCTCCTTATCTAAACTGTGTTTTTGTGTCTCAAAATTGTTATAAAGTATATTATTTGCACCTGTTAGCTGTTCTGGGCTCTCTGCTAAAAGCCAATTAAGTGAGAAACTTTGTTTCTTTTTCTGGCTGTTCAGTGCAGAGAAAAGAGGGACTTTCCAGTACAAATAAGGGACTGCGGGTTGAGCTGTCAAAAGAGGGACTGTCCCTCCGAAAAAGGGACAGTTGGGAGGTATGGACTAACTCAGAGTTATAGAGCTGAAAAGCAGGACGTTGGATTCTGGCTGTTTAATTAGACATCTGTTCACTCCAGCCTTTATATATTACATACATACATACATACATACATACATTATAACTATATTAGAAACATTTTCTATTTTGCACAGCCTATCTATTAACACAGTTTTTATTTTCACACTGAACTGTTCCTTTAAAAAAAAAATATATATATATAACTTTACTTTGAGTGCCAATGCTTCCTTTGCCTTTCATGTCCTAGGCATGGGTAAGTGTATCCACAATACAGAGCTTTTTGACTGATTTCAGCATCTGTAGGTGCTGGGGGATGCTGGGGAAACTAAAGTAAATGACAGAACGACGCTTGCAATTAGAGTACCCAGTACATATTTTTTGAAGGTTGTCTGGGATATTGAGTGCAAATTGTCTGTGGGATTATAACCACCAGCAGAAGCCATGCAATGTATAAAATGCCACCCTTTCTAGACGTTTAGACTTGGATTAAACCCAGGGAACTATATTTGAAGGTGACCCAAGAGCGAAGTAAACCTGCAAAGATGAAGAAGAACAGAGGCTCATCTGGGACCTGCTAATTACTTTTTCTCGTTATGCCAAGGTGCCCACCTCTGATTTTAAATGTGTGCATAGTTTTCCATAGTGAAACATTCCCAGATATACTTTTGATGGCAATTTATCCAAATTAGACTCTGTGTAATTTTAGAGGGGTTTTCCAACAACGACTAAACTCACATATAAAAAAAAAAGCTTTATGTCTACTTATTTATTAAAAAGTCTTGATATAAAAAGCACAACAGAAAATGCTGAGCAGGCCCGAATTAGATTACAAAAACCTAGAAGTCTCTGTTTGTGCCGACTTTTTTGTGTGTTTAAAAGGAAAAAAAATGTTGAAAACTTCTAAAACCTCAAAGTAACTAAATATTTAAAAAATTAAGGACAGCTCCCATTGACTTCTACAAGACCTCAGCAGCTTTTAGATGCATTTGAGTTTTTCATAGTGTTTATGCTTCATAAATAGAAAATTTTTATTTTGTGAATCCATCGGTCGCATGCAAGGTTTTTAGTTGTAAAAAGTAATGAAAAAAATTAAAAATAAGCATTTATAAATCGGTCCCCATTGTGTTGAATGAAACATCTGCCCATTTGTGGCCATCATTACAACAGGTAAAATAAATATTTTGACACAATTTAAATGTTTTGGCAATAAACGTGGACAGAGGGAATGGAATAACCCGGAAAAGAAAGCGGCCCCAGTGACAGGCTTCAGGCCAGGAAACAACACATTTATATTAATTTGAGTCCGTTTCAGTCTCTTGCTTGAAAATGTGCCTCTCTCTGTGTTTAATCACAGAAATTATTCCGATAATTGATTTGCTGCTTTTATTTGCACCTCTGCAGCCACCGTGCAATTGAAGGGGGTACAGCTGGATAAATATCTAACAATGCAGCGTGTAACAACATTCACGAGGAAGCCATAAAAAGGCAAAATATTTATTACGTTGAAAAAAATAATTTGAACTTGTGCTTTTTTTTTTTTTTGCTTAAGGGGGGCTTTTCCAATTAAAATAGTTTATCTTCCTGCTGGGGCAATTAAATATAAAAATGCTTATGTGACGAGGTGCGGAATTATTTACACTTGTCCATGCAGCTTTCAATCAGTCTTTTATTTATCCCCAAATGTTAATAATGCAAATTATTGTTTTTATAGAATGATGGTTCTTGTGTCTGAACAAAATGAGGATGATATTTTTATTGATATATTTTTTATTTTATTTTTTGTGACGTTCTGTTTCCCTCCTCCCGCATCCTTGGGTCTGACGTCTTTGTTTATATTTCTCCCTGAGTAACCATAATATTCTCCAGCAGGTCTCCAAAGGCCCATCTCTGAATTTTATGGGAAAGCTTTTTGGCCTCATTCTGTAGTTAGCCTATGCTTTAGGCATGCATTTTTTATTTTATGTTCTGTTTTATGTGCCTTTTTTAACCACTGAATCATGCTCTACATGGCATTGTTACCGTCAGCCGCTTCATTATTGTTTTTTTTTCTTCTTTCGATCAAAGTAGATATTTATATCATTTTCGAAAAGGAAAGTTTTATTGAATTTCCCAAAAAATGTATTGAACAATACTAGGGATGCACCGAATCCAGGATTCGGTTCGGGATTCGGCCAGGATTCGGCCTTTTTCAGCAGGATTCGGATTCGTCCGAATCCTTCTGCCTGGCCGAACTGAATCCGAATCCTAATTTGCATATGCAAATTAGGGGCGGGAGGGAAATTGCGTGACTTTTTGTCAGAAAACAAGGAAGTAAAAAATGTTTTCCCCTTCCCACCCCTAATTTGCATATGCAAATTAGGGTTCGGATTCGGTTCGGTATTCGGCCGAATCTTTAGTGAAGGATTCGGGGGTTCGGCCGAATCCAAAAAAGTGGATTCGGTGCATCCCTAAACAATAAACAAGGTCAAAAGTCCTATCACAGTTAGAGGTTTGCAGGTTGTGAGTTCAGGGTTACAATCTTAAATACAAAAGGCAACAGAAGAACACTTGTCAAATGTATGCACTCAGTGATATTACAGGTATGGGACCTGTTATCCAGAATGCTCGGGACCTGGGGTTTTCCAGATAACGGATCTTTCCGTAATTTGGGTCTTCATGCCTTAAGTCTACTAGAAATTCATTTAAACATTAAATAAACCCAATAGGCTGGTTTTGCTTCCAATAAGGATTAATTATATCTTAGTTGGGGTCGAGTACAAGATACTGTTTTATTATTACAGAGAAAACGGATATTGTATTTTAAAATTTGGATTATTTGGATAAAATGGAGTCTATGGGAGACAGCCATTCCGTAATTCGTAGCTTTATGGATATCGGATTTCCGGATAAGGGATCCTATACCTGTAATAATAAAGTAGTCTGGAATGAATGTGCTGAATATACATCATGGCTCTTCAAAGTGAGATGAGAAGCTTGATTCCCATCAGGGACATTTATAAAGTGTTTTGCTAATTTGGCTACACTACAGTATAGTCAGAAGGGGTTTTGCCTTATTCTGTAGGTTTTTGTGAGCTGAACTTGGCTTTTCAAAAAAAGTTGCCTTCATTCTGATGGCTGAAAACGGCAAAAGCTTTGTATTCTCTTTAAAATTAGTTCTTGGAAACCAACAGGCAGTGATATCCAATATGGTGCTAGAAAGTTGTAGAACATGCTGCTTTTCAGAGATACAGCGGAGAAGAAAGTTGAGATTTTGCTTGACATAGAATACAGTCAATACAACCGTTCTCTGTTACACACATCAGTGTCAGTTGGTATGTATTTGAGCCCTGAAAGCTATTGTATTCACTGGAATGATAAAGTACTAGTGGGAAACACAAGATGGGGCTTTGACTAGCTTTAAAGGGATTCTGTCATGGGAAAATATGCCAAATGCATCAGTTAATAGTGCTCCTTGTGCAGAATCCTGAATTGAAATCTGTTTTTAATATTTATTTTTTAAATTTGATGTGGGACTAGGCATGTTCTTAGTTTCCCAAGTGCCCCTAGTCATGTGACATTTAGTTTGTTAAACTTCAGTCACTCTTTACTGCTGTGATATCACAGAATACTACACTGTTATTATTCAGTTTTTTCCCCCTTCAAAAATTTTTTTTAGAGTTATTCAGCAATTTACAATGGGAATGTAACCAGATAACAGCTCCCAGACACCCCATTGCTAAAATTGCCCCTAGTGGTATATTTAAGAATAGCACTCAATAGTAAAAAAAACTCAAGTCCGGCTAACCCAAGCCATGATTCCAGTTACATTGAGGAGGAAAAACAATAGCTTATCTGAAAGCAGTTACTTTGTGAAGTGCTGGCTCTTTCTGAAAACACAGGATCAGACACAATGACCTGAGATGGGCTGTCAACACACAAATATTTCAATAAAAAAAAACATTTATTGGTTCAAGAGTACTATATGTAATGGTAGAATTAATTATTTGCAATGCACTCAGTGTCAATTAAAGATAGAAAATACACCTTAAAAATTTGACAGAACCCCTTTAAGAACAATAGATAATAATAATGCCAACAAAGCCATCAGTGGTGCTTAATTGTTCATCACATTTAGAGGCACATTTATCAAGGGTGGAATGTCGAATTCTTGAGACTTTTTTAACGCTTATCAATTAAATATTACTCAAAATTCGAATATTCGGTTATTAATTTAAAAGAATGGAATATCTTTAACCTGGACAAATTTTACCGACTCAAAAACTTGAATTGAATCAGATCAAACTCGATTTGAGTATTCTTCGGAGAAAGACGTACAAACAACTCCAAAATGGTCACTGCACCTCTTCCATTGACTTATACCGTAATTCTACTGGTTTTAGTTGGCGAATAGTAGAAGTCAAATTCTTAAAGTGCCAGAGTATGATAAATTTTGATCTAAATCTAATTTTTATTTAAAAACTCGAATCGAGTTTGGATAATTCCCTAGTTGAATTTGACAGCTTTGACCATAAAATTTTTTTTACCCTTAATAAATCTGCCATCCATATTTCACATGCACATATAATAGCCTAAAATGTGGATCATATAATGCAATATGTGCTTAACTGGCAATCCCTGGATTCTGGTAAATGCCATAGACAGTCACTGGATGATGCAGGCAGTCAGTGTCGGACTGGGACACCAGGGGCCCACCCAAAAATCTTAGACCAGGGGCCCACTCTCTGTGCTATTGCTATTATTCTCCTCATTTAACCTCTATTCTCCTAGTCTCTATTCTTTACATACTATAATATATTATTCAATCTATTTAGCCTCTTTGTTCTCAAAGAAATAGGAAATGAAATAGGCCAAATCTTTAGCAGCACAAGGGCCCCTGACACCTGTACCCACCGGGAGTTTTCCTGGTATCCCGGAGGGCCAGTCCGACCACTGCAGACAGTTTGGACCTCTGTGTATTTAAAAATGTCTGGGCCTATTTTGAATTCCAGTTCGAGCCTGATATAATAGATCCAGTGTATCATGCCCACAGATATAAGGCCAATTACCTTATTATTAAATGAAAACAGTGCTTTGCTGAACTATATTGCTTGATCATTGCTCCATTCTATAAAGTGTAGTTTGTAAGGCCAATCTTTTGATATTTGTACAATTTGATATTATATCCTCAACAGGAAAATGCCCAGTTTAAGCCTTTTTGCTATCATTTTGAGCTCTCCTAATTAATCTGCATTTCTGAGAACCTTTACCATATTCTGTAATTAAAATGCCACCTATCCATGCTAATAATTATGTGTGAATCCCTAAAATGCAGCAGTTTTTCTTGAGCTGTATTAAAAGGGGCACAGATTTACTGGAGTAGGGGGTTCTTCTTCCACTGTATAGAGCACTTGTAAGGCCCCATGTAGAATATTCCGTACAGTTTTGGTCTCCATCACTCAAACAGGACATTATTGTATTAGAGAGGGTACAGAGAAGGGCAACTAAGCTGGTAAAAGGTATGGAAAATATTAGCTATGAGGAAAGACTGGCCAAATTGGGGATGTTCACGCTGGAGAAGAGGCGCTTAAGGGGTGATATGATAACTATGTATAAATATTAGGGGATCTTATAATAATCTGTCCAATAAGAAGAAATATTAGGAAAGGTTTTTTTACAGTGAGAGCTGTTAAGATGTGGAATTGTCTCCCTGAATCAGTGGTACAGGCTGATACATTAGATAGCTTTAAGAAGGGGTTGGATGGTGTTTAGCAAGTAAGGGAATACAGGGTTATGGGAGATAGCTCATAGTACAAGTTGATCCAGGGACTAGTCTGATCAGGACTAGTCCCTAATCAGGAAGGAACATTTTCCCCTCTGAGGAAAACTGGAGAGGCTTCAAACTAGGGGTTTTGCCTTCCTCTGGATCAACTGGCAGTTAGGCAGGTTAAAATAGACTAAAGGTTGATGGACAGGTGTCTTTTTTTTTCAACCTAACTTACTATGTTACTATGTTAAAATGATAACATTTTATTAGCATGGGCAAACTCTGTCTGGTATTGTGTTCTGCTGTTTTATTTACTATGAGTGGCCAATAATTGTCGATTTGGCTAAATTTGTACTTTTTAAAGTAAAATGACTTAGCCATTGTGTTGACAAATGACATATATCCACAAAGGAGCTAAATTACCAGTCTCTGCCATAGTACCTGCTTGGTAGAATGCCACCAAATAAGATTTTTTCTGTATCAATATCAAAGTTAAGTTTTTATTCAATGCCAGGCTGCATTCTTTAAATGGAAGGATCCTGGGAGTGTTTCTCTTCATTCTTATGCACCAATCCACTGTTTAAAGCAGTATCGCAAAATCTTAGTTTTATCATCCATACGGCCTTGCCCTGGTTTAGTTTACTGCTTGGGGCCTTATAAAATGAGATTAGTTTGACACAAGGGATTCTCCATAAATCCACGTTGACCTTCTGTCCTCTATATTTCTATAATGGATTTCTGAGAAATCTGGTCTATAATTTCTTGTCCATAATGTTCTTGCAACATTGTTCTCATCTTAGTTATGACTTTGTCATTGTTGTGGTTAGGGATGCACCCAATACATCATTTTTACATTTGCAAAATTATTGTCTCCTTCTGAAAAGATTGTCCAAATCCCCCCCCCCTCCAAAATTGGAAAAACAACTTTCACTTTAGTCTCATGGATTTCCTTTGGATTTGGGTGAATGCTAAGGCTTTGTCATAAATGGAATCCAGCAAAAATTAATTTAATACCAGACATAATAAAAATAAAAATCCACTTGCTGCATGGCTAATTCACACTTAGGGGCAGATTTACTAAGCCTCGGGTGAATATTCGAATTTCAAAGTAAATTTTTGGATACTTCGACCATCAAATTGGACTTCGACTTTGAAACTTCAACCATCAAATAGTACATCGACTATCGAATGGTCGAATAGTCGAACGATTTTTTATTCGATTCGAACAATTCGAATAAAAAATCGTTTGACCATTCAATAGTCGAAGTACTGTCTCTTTAAAAATCCTTTGAATTTAATACTTCGCCAAGTTAAACCTACTGAATTGCATTATAAGCCTATGGGGACCTTCTACAAGCATTTTCTACGTTTTTGGCATTGAATAAAAATACTTCGATCAATCGCTGAAAATGGTTCGATTTGAACGATTTAATTGTTCGATCGAAAGATTTTTATTCGATCGATCGAATGCTTATTTTAGCGCTAAATCCTTCTAATTCGATATTCGAATTTGAAGGATTTAAATTTGATGGTCAAATTTGAGGGTTTTAACCCCTCGAAATTCGACCCTTGATAAATACCCCCCTAAATATATCTATATGTTTGTATTTACTATTCTTGCCATACAGGCATTATATCTGAAAATTCATCCTGTTTAGGGGTATAATAGTAGATGACATGTTTTAAAATGGTGGTTCACCTTTGGGTTAACTTTTAGTATGTTATAGAATTGCTAATTCTATGCAACTTTGCAACTGGTATTAAGTATTTTTTTTTTTATATATATATATATATAGTTTCTTCTTCTCTTTCCAGTTTTGAAATGGGGGGTCACTGACCCCATCTGAAATACAAATGCTCTGAAAAGACTACAAATTTGTTATGGCTACTTTTTATTCAGGCCTCTTCCACATGGTTAGACTGGGCCAGGGGGACACCGGGAAAAAACCCGGAGGGTCCCGGCCCAGAACTGCTCCCAGATCGGCTGGCCCCAAAGGAAAAAGACATCCAGTGGGGTGGCGTTCGCAATTGCGTGCTGCAAGAAGTTTGGAACCCGGTGGACCCCCCCAATAGTCCAGTCCAACCCTGCTCTCCTATTCATATTGCAGTATCTTATTGAAATCAATGCATGGCTGCTAGGGTAATTTGGACCTTAGCAACCATATTGCTGAAATTGCAAACTGCAGAGCTGCTGAATGAAAAGGTAAATAACTCAAAAACTACAACTATAAAAATGAAAAACCAATTGCAAATTGGAATAATCACTCTCTACTTCATATTAAAAGTTAATGCAAAGGTAAACAACCCCTTAAACAAAGGCTTTATATTCTTTTAATAATCAACACCTAGGCCAAGTTAATTGTTGCTACTGAAATTGCTGTTAACATTACATAACTGCCAGCCAAACATTACCTTTTCTTCCATTGCCTTCATAACCAGTGTCATATCTGCCATTCAGACGGTGAGCTAGAAAAGGAAGGACAGCAAAGCTGCAGAATATGTTTGCGCTTTATAAGTTTCTGTTAATATAATGGTTAATACAGGTATGAAAAGCAATAGTATATTGCAGGTATAGGAAGGAAATTAAACCATTTAAATGTAAACAATGCCAGGAATTAATAACATGACATTAACAGTGTTAAATATAGCAAGTAATATGAATCTATGTAGGGATTAAAAATCCTCTTATAAATAGCACCAGGTTGAGTATCAGTGGCAGAATGCAAAGGCTTGTCTGTTTATCGGTAGCAGTATAAAAATAGTATGGGCACAACAAGCAGACTGAGGGGTTGCATAGTCATTCCAGCTGAAACGTTATGTAACAGTTGTTCTATTGGAGTGTCCCAGGGAAAAAGCCCACGCTCACACACTTGTGAAACAGCGAAAAACTTGTGAAATATAAATTTTGACGCTGGTGTAAAAATTATTTTGACTCCGGCAACAAATCGCCAGGTTTGGAATTGTCGCAGCTGCCTGAATTGTTGCAGGTGTGCAATTTTGCAAATTTATTTGCTGGCGGCAAAACACAGAAGTTTAGCGCAAATTCGCACCTGGCAATACATTTACCAATCACTAATTATAATGGAGTCTTTGGGCAATGGCCTTTCCGTAATTCGGTGCTTTCTGGATAACAGGTTTCTTGAAAATGGACTCTATACCTGTGTATATATAGTCAAGAACAGGGCTTCAATAAAATGTTAAAGAACCTTACAGACCGTCAGGGGCATTTCTGCCACGAGGCAAGCTGAGAACATTGCCTCAGGCAGCAGTTCCCCAGAAGTTACCAGGGACAGCAAAAAGCATGCATTATGGTTCCATGGCCCATTGGGGAGTGGGCAAAAATGACAACATGGCCAAGGTTACCCAGTCAGCAATTATTAAGGGGTGCCTGACAAATATCCAATCCCACTCCCACTGATTTTCACTTTCCTTCTTTAATGAAATGCTGATGGCAACCAAAGTGATCAATGAAGCTGATGGACATAAAAAACTTTTGGTGGTCCACCTCCACATGGGCAACCCTGCTCGAAATAGTCAATAAAACAGGCATTTTGCTTTCTTTAAAGGGGTAAAGCAACTCAGACATGGCTCCATGTTTGAAAGACTCCTGAAAGCTGCAGGGGAGATGACATTATAATAAATGATGCACCCCCTGTTGTAAGTTATGAAGATATTAGAAGTCACCTTGGCGTTCCAGACCTGTATAAGGGCACTCTGGCCTTGTGCGTTTATATGGTTATGGAACTCCTTAGTGACTTTCTAATATCTTTATATTTTACAATAGGGGTTTGCTGTTCACTATTTAACTTTACCTTTCAGATGAATAAGGGCTTGTTCACACAGACCCCATCGGTGGAGCATCAAACTGCTCTCCTATAGTGTTACAGTTGCTATGCTATAATTTTTAACCTCATTCATGGGATCTCGATTACCAAAGTTTTACTAAACCTTGGTTTTCCTTAGGGCTCACATTCTTCATTTGGTTCTGAGAACATCGTCCACCGCAGGTCCTCCAGCACATCTACCCTCCTGCTTAAAGTTGGAGTGGACTAGAATTACTTTCCAATTAGAAAATGATGGTCTAAAGTGTTTAAGTATGTGACCGACAACCCTGAATTGTCTAATGTATGCTCCCCAAGGTATGTTTGCTGGGCCAGGTAGATGAGCTTATAAGACTAGAACCTTAGCCAGGGAAGTCCTATACTATGCTAAAAAGTCAGTGATCATTCACTGGATGGGAACCACCTCTCAGTGAAGCAGTGATTGACTTAAATCAATTCATCTCTGCCCTCCATCTGACTGGTATTAATGGTAATGGTATTAGTAGATATTTCGAAGCGCTGTACAATAAATGGGTGTATACATTGATAATAAAAATGCACCCAAAATCTTAGGAGGTTAAGACTTTCGTTACTTGGGAGAACAGTGTAGTGATTCTGCAGATGCAGTTGTTTTTGAATTGATAGTGGGGCACATGTTGCATCATTGGGCTGTGCGTGGTATCAAAGTACAAGGGGTTTATTGTATACGAGCATGACCAACAAACAAGTACCATCTGCCTATAAAGGGAGTCATCATTGAGCTTGTGTGCAATCCAAACAGAAGTACTTTTGCTTATTAAAAGTTTTATTGTTAAGCATCTTCAGAGAACATTTTCTACAACATTAATGGTAACCACAAAAAAAAAAAAGATTGTAAATTATTAAACAATTGGATTCAAATGGATAAAACAAACTTAGCCTCCTGCCTCTGTGCCGTACATTAAAGGGAAGCTGGATGGTTCCTTGAGAAGGTAATTTACCCAATAAAATGAAAAATATTGCTCTTCTGCTTCTCAATAAGGATATGAAGTTTAGGCTACAGGTAATCTAAGACTAATTTGCTTTTAAATCAAAAGCGTACTCTATATGCTGATTCTGGTAACTGGTAGTTACTCTAAATGAATGTATTTCTTTAGGAGAAACCATAAAATCCCATCTTGTCCTTCTGGGAGACATTACAGTGGAGTGGTTAGAGATTTCCTGCCTGTCAGAGAATGATCAGAGAGCACAACCATAATTGTTTAATTGCTTGGCCTTCCATCCACTTGGGGAATGTCTTATTAAATGCTCTTTCTCTGTTTTTCTGCTGCTAAGTTCCGTAGCACCCATTGCTGATGCCAGTAATTTCTAGACAATATCACTTGTCAAGTTGGGACATCATACCGTGATATATATATATATATACAATAAAAAGCTGTACATTTTCTAGGTTTGTTGGTGGTACATGTGTGATATTCATACATCCTGGTGTTATAGCACAACTCATCTTGGAATATGGAATAAAATTTGTGACAACAGTATGGGATTAATATTGCAGCAAAGGCTGCCCTTGGTTCCATGAACCTAATGAACAAAACTTCCTATACCATTATGGATCCACCATATTGCTTATGACTTGGCAGCAGACACTGTGGCCTTAAAACTTGCATTGGCTTTCTCTGGACATTGACACCTGATATAGGCAAACAAGTGAAGGACAACTAATCAGACCATATTATCATATTACCCTTACACATTGCATGGGGGGGTGTTATGATTGGAAGCATCATGGACTTTAGCCCCACCACAACTTCCAGATATTGGTTAAGCTCAATTTTGACAGTGTAGTTTTAGTTAATTGCATCTAAGACCACAGCATTTTAGCCATATTTTACAATATTTAATTTACACCTTCAACATCCAAGATCCATCCTAGATCTAAATTAATACTAGCGGAGACCATTTTATCACAATTCAAATTTATGTGGTTTTAAAGGTTTTATTCAACCTTCATTAAACTCACATAAAAAACAAACAAACAAACAAAAAAAGACCCCAGAAATGTCTACTTCTTTATTAAAAGCTCTAGATATAAAAAGCATGAATGAATAAAGACGAGGAAAACATCGAAATTGAAAAAATATGATTACCCCAAAATTTTAGTTTTTGTAAAAATGTTCGATTACAAACAGAATTAAACCCTAAAAACCTTTAAACGCTCAAAGCAAAGAAAGACTTTACAATTAAAAAAGACAGCACCTATAGACTTCTACTTGACATTGCCAGCTATTAGATGGAAAGGTTTTGTATTCATATTTTGTGGTCTTTACACATAATAAAAAATTATTCGTGGTATAGTGAAGTTATTCGAATACATGATTTTAATTAATAAAATTTGATTTGGGGGAACAAAAGAAAAATACAATGTTATTTCTTACAGAGTGTATTGGTATTTGCAGACAACACAAAACTATGAAGCCCCATAAATTCCCAGTAGGATCTTGACAAACTGGCAATCTGGGTGGCTAAGTGGCAGATTCATTTCAATGTCGATAAATGTTATGCACCTGGGATGTAATAATATGCAGCCAATTATGCCCTTAATAGGACTGCACTAGGCAAATCCATAATAGAGAAGGACCTATGGATGCTTGTCGATAATAATCCTGGACCAGTTGCAACTAAACTGTTACAGGATATGTAATGTCTTGGTTATAAACAAGGACTGGCCAAGCTGGAAAAGTTTGCACTGAAAAAAATACTCTTAAGGGCGTTATTTATCAAAATCCGAAAACTTCTCACTGTTTTCTGAAAACTACTCAGATGAAATCCGCACAGACTCCCCCCCCCCCATTTATCAATAGATTTTCCCAAAAAATTCTTGTGCTGTAAAAAAACTTGATAAAATTGTGAAAAAATTGAAATTGTTTAAATTTTTCTAATTTGTCACCGAAAATGGTTACTTTTTCGGATTTGATGGCCGTAACCTGCAACTTTTTCAGATTTGACGTCTGAAGGCCACAATATCTTTGGATTAGTGAACGAAACCCAGCGCAGATCAGAATATCAATGGGACATCTGCCTTTGACTTCTACATGAACTTGGCAGGTCTGAGATGGAGTACTTTTTTATTCTGACTTTTAACACCATCTGAGTTTAATAAATCTCGAAAATTTTAGGTTTTTTTTTCTATGTTTTTCCCCTTTAAAAGTCTGACCAGAAAAAAAACCCTTAGGATGTAACTATGTATAAATATTAAAGGGGGCCATATAAAAATCTGATATGATATTCATGATATATCATTTAAGCACTAGAACCTTCCAGTAGACACATGGACTTTCATTTGGAAGAAAGGAGGTTCCAGCTTAATATATCTTAATAACTGAGAGCTGGAATTCCCTCCCTGATGTGGTTCTACTGGCTTTGAAAATGGGTGACATGGCTTTTTCTTTTTTTTTCTAGAAAGTGAGCAAATACAGGGTCCCAAGAGTCCCAGGATCAGTACATAGTTGATCCTGGGACTCTTCTTGGAGTACCTTCTGAAGACATTGGAGAGGCTTTCACTTATTTCTCATTTTCTTCTGGCCATTAAGCAGGTTTCACTTAGAAGAAAAGGTTGAACTCAATGGATCAGAGTTTTTTTCTACCTAAATTACAATGTTGCTGTGAGACAATTTGCTGCTTGGGAAAATAAGTGATTGACTGCAGACTCTCAGGAACAACTAATTGCCCTATATATAGTATTTGAAATCTAGACGGCTCGGGGTGGGTGGCGGGAGTCCTGACTGTCTACGTATTCTGTTATTTACCATTAAAGGAGAACTAAAGCCTAAAAATGAAAATGCCTAAAAATGCCATGTATTATATACTTACAGCCTAAAGTTGCAGCTTCTCAGTAGCAGCAATGATCCAGGACTTTAAACTTGTCACAGGGGGCAGGGTCAAACTGGCCTGCTGGGGCACCGGGTAAAAACCCGGTGGGCCCTGGCGCTGGTGGGTCCCGGATATGGTAGGTCCAAGGCAGCACGCATCCTGCGGCAGAGCCAGACTGCCCATCTGCCCTCCCTCTTCACTCACACAGTGGCACATCCGGTATTAGCAGAGCGGAACAATTCACCCGCCTGGATAAGGATACTGACAGCGTGTGCGGCGCCAGTGTGCTCTGCATCTGCCATAACTTCCTGGTCCTAACTTGACACAATGTCCTCCCAGCTTGCCCAAGAGAAGTTAGTGCGCATGTGCAGGTAGAAGTAAGAGCGGCTCTGGAAAGTGGATGGTCATAGCACTAAGGTGCAGCAGCCCCAGTGGGCCCCAGGCCTCCCAGTCTGACCCTGACAGGGGGTCACCATCTTGGAAAGTGTCTGTGACACTCACGTGCCCAATGGCCTCTGAGCAGCTGTTGAGAAGCTAAGCTTAGGGGTCGTCATAAATGGTCAAACAGAAAATTGTTTGTTTGTAATATAAGCTGATGCTACAAGGCTGATTATTAAATTCTGATGCTAATTGCACTGGTTTCTGTGCTGCCATGTAGTAATTATATGTATTAATTACTAATCAGCCTTATATTGTGATATTTCTATTCTATGCGTACTGTATATTGTAAATGGGTCCCTAAGCTCAGTAAGTGACAGCAGCACAGAGCATGTGCAGTGAATCACCAGAAAAGAAGATGGGGAGCTACTGGGGCATCTTTGGAGACACATCTTTACTGCTAAAGGGCAGGGATTGCCTTGGGCCGGTTCAGAAGCTCAAAACACAATGTAAAACACTTTTAGCCTATTTCTTTAGTTAAGCTTTAGTTCTCCTTTAATGTCTGTTCTATAATTTGGTATAAGAGGTATTAATATCAGAATATTAAAAATCCCATAGTTTTTCCTAAAGCTGTGTTTTTTTTTTTTTTTTAATGCGGGCAGAAATGTGTGTGTGTGTGAACTGGGATTAGAGTGACGCTGCAGTGAAAATATTTAGGTAAAACTTGATGTGTCATTAGACCTCTCAATTACTGAGAGAAGGCTGCAGGCATCAACACATTGGGAGACTGGGGATTACTCTAGTTGGATCTATTAACTGCACAAGCCGGGGCTGGGAGTGGAGAGCAGCCCAATATCATGTTACTAATATTAAGTCCACACGCAGATATATTTTTAAATATTAACAAGTGATCCTGTGATTGCAGCTGAGACCAGCTCTCCAGAGGTCACAAACATAAAAAAACCCTCTTTTAATCAGACTTAAGCCTCAGGTTACCACATTGCTCCTTCCCTGGCTGCTAAGCAGGTGTGATAGAGCTGATTGCCATCTGGCTGCAGGGGGAGCCATAAGCAGCAGTAAGCAGAGCCAGAGGACTCTTCATTCCCTAGCAATACACTCACTGGAGCCACGAGGAGAGAGGCAGCTCTGATATCGAAAACTCCCAACATCAGTATTTGAATAAATCATTTTGAAACGATTCCTATTGAAATGTTGGTAGCTGTTTTGCAATGCTCTATTTGTAGAACTTGGCCTGTGCTTTCAGTTTTATTGTAATCATTGGTGTAACTAGATGTTACTGCGCCCCACAGAAAATTATTTTTCAGGCCCTCAAACTTTTACCAATATTTATTGAAATTATATGTGAATTAGGGTGTGTAGGCGCAGAACGCAGGAAAAATGCAGCATGTTGCATCTCAACCTGCGTTCGGCGCCTATACGCGCCTGTGTGTGTACAGCCCCATTGGAAAAAATGTAATGTGTCTATCCCTGCGCTCCCCTGCGGCTGAACACAGATAAACGGAACGCAGGGGAGCGCAGGTAAAAACACTCGTCTGTATGAGTGCTTACTTAGCTCGAGTGAAGGAATAGAATAAAAAAATACTTTGAATTTTTGGCTACTTCGATAGTCGAAGTACTGTCTCTTTAAAAAAAACTTCGACCACCTACTTGCCACCTAAAACCTACCGAGCATCAATGTTAGCCTATGGGGGAGGCCCCCATAGGCTTTCTAGCCAATTTCTGATCAAAGAAAAATCATTCGATCGATGGATTGAAATCCTTCGAATCCTTTGATCGTTCAATAGAACGAATATCGCTAAATCCTTCGACTTGGATATTCGAAGTCGAAGGATTTAACTTCAATGGTCGAATATCGAGGCTTAATTAACCCTCGATATTCGACCCTAAGTAAATGTGCCCCATAGTGTTTGCCCCTATAGGATTCCTGGTTACAGGATGAGGGCTTGTTTAAAAATGGCAAAAAAGTGCAAGGCCCTCCCTGTATATATCATATTATGTTTCTTCATGTAGAACTTAGTTGTCCCAACTGGAGGCCTTCAGGCCAGATCCTGCCTTCCTATATTTTATATGGCTGAAATTATATAATAAAAAATATAAAAACATATGTGGACTGGGAGTAATGCAGAAATAATTGTAGGGAAGCATAAGGAACCTACCGTATATTTAACCAACTCTCCAACATAGTTCTACTCTCTTTGTCCGTGTGCTTGGGACTCCCAGAGCTACAGTTTTCCGCCCCGTTGTTAGTTTTGCTCTACTGCCTTTATATCCCCTTCATCGTACCTCCCAACAGTCCTGTTTTTTGCTGGACAGTACTGATTTTGACAGCTCAACTCACAGGATTGTTACTGAAATGTCCCTACTTTCTCTTTGATCTCCTGCACTGAACAGCCAAAAAAAGATAACGTTTCTGAAACTTAATTGGTTTTTGGCAGAGAGCCCAGAATACATGGCAGGTGCACTTTGATACATTTGTAACAATTTAAGCAAAGAAGCAATTGTAACAATTTAAGATAAGCAGGTCTCTTGGGGAAACTGACTTGCAGCTGAAAGGCCAATTCACCTTCATTAGCAAAACTGTAAGAACACATAAAAATCACAGAAATGTGTTCAGATCTTCATAACCTGCCAAATTTTATAAAATGAACATGGTAATTAGAGGGTGTGTCCACAAAATGGGTGTGGCCAAACATTTAATCATGGCAGATCTTTTTGTCGCTCTATTTCCAAAATGTTGGGAGATATGCTTCATAAATGTTATTACCCAGACCAGTATGTTTAGCTTTACGTTCTGTATTGAAGCTGCCTGAGAATGCAACAAGTGTGGATATACAAGCCTGTTGTTAAAACCCAACAGCCAACCAGGCTCCCTTTCATTTACCTCCATATCATTCACCCCAGGTACAAGCTATGACTGTCATACCATTGTAGCTATGAGGTTGTGAGGACATGTGTTCCTATATTGGAGTTTCTGAATTATTCTATAAAAGGGTGTGAGGCTTGTCGTCTCATCCACAGCTGTAGGGCAGCAAATTCTCTGTCATGTTCAGATGGTCTTTGTTGTTAATTTACATTGAAGGAGCAGTTCTCTTGCTTTTATTGTCCCTGTTTGAATAAATCTACCCTCGCTGCATGTGGACGTTTCACTTATCCTGTGCTGTGAGCTGGCTTGGGTGGTGATTATTATTTTAGCCAAACTGTGCTGTTTGCTAATGCTAATTACTGGGATGTACAGCAAATAACTTTCATGTGACTTTTCTGAAAAATCTATCCTCTTAATTACTAGGTGCAACTGCTGAGTCCTATGGCCCCCTCCCTATACCACACCCTGTGGTTTTTGCTCGTTTCTTTCTATACAGTTAGTGCTTTTCTCCTATTGATTTTGCCTTAGCCTGCATTTGGACCGTGATGCCATTTTTATATAGACGTTTTTAGCTCTCCAAATGAATGAATGGAAATAATTAGGGAACTGCCCATACCTTAGAGTCCTGCGGGGAACCAATTTGTTAAACCACAAACCCGACCCACAAACCGCACCCGGACCCACAACCTGCATACTTACCCGATTGGACCCGCTACCCGACCCGCAAGTACCTTATCCGCTGACCATCAAGAAACAGGAAGTGTTGTCATTGTAAACCGGAAGTGACATCATTAGAAGTAGGCATGATCAGAACGAAAGGAATAAAACAGGAAGTGCTGTCATTGTAAACCGGAGGTGACATCATTAGAAGTAGGCGTGATCAGAAAAAAAGGCGTAAAACTCGCTATTGAGAAGACCCGCGATCCACAAACCTGGAGAAGCGCTGACCCACGTCTATACCCGCTCCCAAAACTTCTACCTGCAACCCACAGGGTACTGCAGGTTGTTGCGGGTAACCCTTGGGTACCCATACCTTGCAACCAGGGGAGTAACTACAGAGGAAGCAGACCCTGCGATGACCAAATAAACAGCAATTTCAACACATATTAGTAAAGCAGGACAACTTCTGGATATGTGGGGGCTAGGGTTGCCACCTGCCCGGTATTTTACCGGGATTACCAGTAAAAATGTTGCTTGATGCCAATGTTATTTATAGGGAAAAACCATAAAAATATAGGAAGGATGGTATTTTATTCCAGAAAATGGCAACTCTAGTTAGGGCCCCTAAAACTAATTTGCTATGGGGCCTAGTAACATCCAGTTTACACCACTGCTTGCAACAGCTTCTCAGTCGAATGTCCAGTTACTTTTATGTTGCTTAAAAACTAGGGGACTAATTCTAAAAAGCGTTGCCATTTCTAAACCATTCACCCGATTTGAATGTGAATACCCCAAGTAAAAACTGCCCTTTCAGCCCAGTTCTTTTTGTCAAGTGAAATATTTTTATTGTAAAAAAGCTAAAATAACAAATCACTTAATCGAAGTCAAAATATTTATGCCACAGTATAAGTGTGCTAGTAGGCATTGCTGCTCAATAGACAGGATAGCTGCCAGCCTTCTAGAGCTTCCGAAATTAACCTGTAGGTGATAGAGTGAGTTTTAGTTTTATAGGGGTTGTTCACCTTCCAAACACTTCTTTTCAGTTCAATTGTTTTCAGATTGTTCCCCAGATATAAAGACTTTTTTCAATTACTTCCATCTTTTGTTTTTTGCCATTTTTCCAAAATCTAAGTTTAGAATGGAATGTTCGTGTCTCTGGTGTTTGAGTCTGGCAGCTCAGTAATTCAGGTGCAGACTCTAAACGGTTACAATTTTGCAACATTTAGTTGATACATTTCTCAACAGCATTTCTGGAGTATTAGCAACAATTGTATCAATTTTAACAGCTGCCTATAATGAATCCCATTGGTTCAGCTCTGCAGCTATAAAGATAAGAAATGTATGAACTAAAATTATCAATTTAGAACAGTTTAGAGGGTCAGCGACCCCCCCCTCCAAGAGCTGCTTTAGAAGGTAAATTAGATTTACACTTCAATTTTAGATGAACGGTCACACATAGAAAACAGCAAGTAATGGAAAACCGTCTTTATTTCTGGTGAATAGGGTTGCAACCTTTTCTGGAAAAAAATACTGGCCTTCCTATATATTTATCTTTTTTCCCCTATTAATAACATTGGGATCTACCATAATTTTTACCTCCCAGGTGGCAACCTTACTGGTGAACTGGCTGAAAACAACTAAACTGGGAAAAAAAGGTTGAAAGGTGAACAATCCCTTTAACATGATATAGAAACAATATTGTATATTACCAAGTTGCATTTTCTGACTATAGATTTACATAATCTCTTTAAAAGGGGAACAACTTACTTGGCTACTCCCCCAATTGCACTCAAAGCAATTAATCCTTATTGGAAGCAAAATCAGCCTATTAGGTTTATTTAATATTTATATGATTTTCTAGTAGACTTATGATATGAAGATCCATATTATGGAAAGATCTGTAATCTGGAAAACCTCGTGTCCCAAACATTCTGGATAACAGGTCCCATACCTGTGTGTGTGTGTATATATAATATAATATAATATAATATATATATATATATATATATATATATATATATATATATATATATATATATATATATATATATATATATATATATATAGGAAAAGAAGAAAAAAGAGCTGACCCATATAGTTGCACCTCCCCATCAAAATACAAACTCCAGTGAAGCAAATTATTAAAACTTAACCTTTAATAAATTCATTAAAACCAAGTCTAGAAAGCACAATTAAAAATATGGTTAGGTATAGGGGGCTGATTGACACTGCAACAGCGGGTTTAAAAAGACATGTGCTGATCTCACTTAAATCAATTGCGGTTACGGTTGGGAATCTGAGTGGTAAATTCTCAGCACTCGAGCCAAGTATAATTCTAACAAACACGGCCAAAAAATTATTTGCCAAAAAATGGACCACACCACACCAACCCCTTCACCCACTTGGGGATCCCTCCCTTGTGGTATTTGATTTTGGGATTGGAAGCAAAAGCCCAAATAGTACAAACGCTGGGGCACTAAAATTATTAGTGTTAGACACACGGATCAATGGTTTCACCACACCAAGCCTCCCCTTCACCCACTTGAGAATCCCTCCCTTGTGGTATTAGGCAGGATAAGCGGAAACCAGATACCAACCACTAAAGTATTTAGTTGCTTCTAGATATGTTGTATCGAGCAAAGTGTCAAAACCGCAGATCATTCCATTATCCAACCCCTTCACCCACAGAGATCCCCTCCCGATCCGTTTTTACCCTATAGAGCCAATTCTATGTCCCTATCAGACGCCTGCCTAACCAAAACTAAAAATGCGCCTGACGCATATATATATATATATATATATATATATATATATATATATATATATATATATATATGAATGAAAAATAAAAAAGAGTTCTTCTAATTTGTTCAAACAGAATAAACCCACACATGCAAGTATATTAACTGTTATCTGTTTGATGATATTTCTCCTAAAGAGAATTCTATCTTTCCAATGGGTTACGTCCCCCTAGCAATGCCCGGTAACTCGGATTTCCGTTTCCAATTGGCTTTTTTTGTGTGGTCAGCGTGTTGCTGCGCGGTATCATTCCCCTCCAACATATCCTTTTCTCACTGTTTGCTGTGATATCTATGCCCAAGTACACAAACACTTAAACCTTTAAGTCTTTTTTTTCGACTCTCCCTTCCCCCTCATTACCTGAGCTCTGGGTTTCTAATACTTGAGACCTGATCAAAGGGTAACCAGGAAAACTCGTGCAACAGAACAAAAAAAAAAAGTGACTTGGCTACTAATTTCCAAGTGTACGTCTATTTTTTCTGCTCAATAATTAAGTTTTTATTTCATTTTAGCAATATATCCATTTACCTGTAGATTTTTTTTTTAAATGTACAATATTATGTTAAACGGTGGGGGGAATGCAGGCACGGCAAAGGTCTGCTGAAAGCAATCTCCTCCTCTGGTTACAAGAGCACGTCACTCCCCCTGTGGGAATGTGTGAATGGTAGCTGCCAAACATATGACAGTCTACCTTAGACTGACTCACATACAGAGCAAGGCTGTGCTGTGCAGCACTCAGCTCTGCTATTGTAATTGTGTTCGTTTGACTACGCCTTATAAACAGACGCTTAGGATACAACTCTGACAACCTTCATAGAACTCTCTTGGATAAACAAACAGACTTTTTCTCTTGGTTATTTTCCATTTGAATTATGATGATTTTATCTTTATAAAGCCAAGCACAGAACTGCAATTGACTCTTCCTCGCCAGTCTCTTCCCATGCAGCACAATGCTGGTCTTATACGAGCTTTGGCACTTTTTTCCACCTTGTATTATGGGCTGGTGCTTCTTCTGAACTAAAGGGCTCAACTCAAAGTCGCCTTCCAACATGTCCGATTCCAATTTCTGGACAGTGCTGTCTAATTTTACGCTCCCTCACTTAAGAAATAGGAATCGACTCCGTCGGACGCAGAGGTAACATAAAAGCTCCCCAGGATTTTCTCACTTTATTCCACTTAACTATAACAATGGCTATTCTGCTTTCTATAGAAATTCTAGCCTGTGTCGTCTCTTTAACATTGAATATATATATATTTGCATTTTAATTGTCCATGTTGGCTGGGAAACGATTGTTTTTCCTATATGTTATGGTGAAAGTATTTAGTTACTTTAATTATATATTTTGCTTAAACCTGTATGTGTGCTCATAAATTAGTATGTAAAGGTTGCATTTCAGTGAATAACTAGTTGCCTTACTCTCTCTGATTCCTTTGCTTCTCTTTCTCATTTTGTTTGTTTTTTTTCTTTTTTTTTTTTAACTGTCTAAGAGGGTGCCTGGTAGAGCAGTCCATATGGAAAGGGATATAAACAAACCTCTGTATGGGTTCTCACTGCCGCTGCTGCTAGGCTTTCCTTAGTTTTAGCCCTAGGATAAGGTTATGTGAAAGTGGGAGCCCCTAAATATATCCTACAATAAATTGTAGTGCTTCTCGTGGAGGCTGTATTTAGTTCTGTGTAATCTCTTTCTGTGTGTGTTTGTATCAATACACAAGTTGCATTATATAAAGATAAAGGTAAGGGGTACCATTCCCATTGGATACATTTTCACTTTTTGTTTGAGTCCTACATCTCCTCTTGGCTTTTCTGTTGATAGGGATAAGGTAACGTTGATCAAGCACACTTTGTCCTTGTTTCCTTTATATTGTCGGCTTGGCTTCTGCCCAGTGTTACCCAGAGTGAAAGTTTCACCTTTAGCGAGGCAATTTCGAGCGACAGTAGAAAAAAGATCGCCGCGTGTGTTTTTACGCTGGCGATTTTTCGCGATTCCCCATAGACGCCAGCGCAAAAGTTTCCCCAGCGATTGCGGCTTAAAAGTCGCGGCGAAAAGTCGCCGCGAGTCAAATCGCGGCGCTATCGCCTAGTGTGGCCTTAGCCTAAAGAGACATTGTTCCCAGAAGCAAATGCAATGCCCTCATCAGTAACACTTGTGTGTTATTCTTGTGCTTTTTTAAATGAAATGAAGTGTAAATTCACCTTCTTTTTCAATGATATATTAATGTCCAGAGAAGATCTGCATGCTATATATATTATGCATACCTTATATAACACATATATTGTCAGTACATGTTCTGTTGCATGTACAGCTGCCAAACTAGTGAAGTCTGAATGTATAACCAAGATTAAAATACATTGTATATCAGTTATGTGGCCCCATGAGACTAGGGCCACAGTTGCGACAGACGTAAGCCAATGTGACGCTGTCTAAAGCTTCTGTGCTATAATTAAGTGAGAGTCAATGGCACACGCACAGTGGGGGAAGCTGGGGGTTATCAGATGAGGCACCGTGCCATCATTGTTGACATCATGGGAAGGATAAATCTCACGGTGCAAGAACTCAGCCTCACATCCCCAAAGGATCAGCAGCAGCACTAACAATACAGTGTTCCTAACAACATTTACTCACACTGGGGCAATAACAGCTGCACACACTCCTCCAGTTTAATCTATATTTAGTGCAACTTTGTGAATTGTATTGCATTCCCCTTAATGTGTCTTAACTACCCTGCACCATTACATATTTTTCACAGGTCGAGGTGAATTTTCGAAGTTAAAAACTTCAAATTTCGAGCTATTTTTTGTGTACTAGGGAATAGTCCAAATTTGGTTCAAATTTGAAAAAACTTTGAAATTCGAATGTCGAAATTTATCATGTACTCTCTCTTTAAAATTTCGACCATTCACCATCTAAAACCTTCCGAAGTGCTGTTTTAGCCTATGTGGGACCTCCTAGTACCTATTTGGAGTCAGTTGGTGGACTTTGAGAAATCAAAGTTTTTTGGGGGGAAAACTTCGAATACGATCGAATGCGATATTCCTTCGATCATACGATTGGAATTCAACTTCACTTCGGTTGGTCTTTTTGAAATCGAATTTCGAAGTTTTTTTTCAATTCGAAATTCGACCCTTGATAAATATGCCCCTTATTGTTTTCTCACTTGCACAGTTAGATTTAAAGGGCCGTTATAAAATAGAAACTTCCTGAATTGTATTGTTGCCTTTATAAAGTGAATACCGCAATTGGCAGAGCCCAAACAACTGGCTTTATCTTTGCTACTGGAGTGTCCAAGGACACACTCCCTATGCGATGCTGCACACTATTCCAACACTGGATAACACAACACTGAGAATAGAAAAATTACACCCACTCGGTTTATTGTGACAGTAAAGGAGTAATAGAATGGTAGAATGTAAATCCATTGTTCTCTGTTAAGTCTTAATTACTAAAAGTATCAATCTACTCCTTCTATACAGAACACACACACCTCTTATACCATGTACAGATTTTTCACTATAACGTTTACGCACAAACCGAGTTCAGTCCACTGCGCTATTCTGCATGGGGTGGTCTGTGCAACTTTCTGTGACAATTTTTAAAATAGTGGACTGTGCAGGGAGGAAGCGGGAAGGGGGTGAATGTGGGCTCTTTTTAGGAGGGGGTTTAGTTCTCCTTTAAACCCACTGGCCATTGACTGGCCTAGAAGCATAGAGCTCCCCCCAAGGAAGTCATCATAACTTTTGTGGAATACTGTAAATACATCGCAACATATCAGGATCAAGAGCCTATATACATGTACAGTATATTGATTTCCTTGTACCTGCAATAGTAATTATCTGTATTCTTTAATATTATAACATTTTAGGTTCTCTGAATACTTTTTTTATTTTGTAGCATTTTTTTTTGTTTGTTTTATGGTCATATTCTGTATTTGAACACTCCCAAAACCTTCCAATCAAGTTTTATTTGCCAAAACTATTTGTGTTTGTTATAAAAAAAAAATCATAACCTGTTTTTATTAGGGATGCACCGAATCCACTTTTTTGGATTCGGCCGAACCCCCGAATCCTTCACGAAAGATTCGGCCGAATACCGAACCGAATCCGAACCCTAATTTGCATATGCAAATTAGGGGTGGAAAGGGGAAAACATTTTTTACTTCCTTGTTTTCTGACAAAAAGTCACGCAATTTCCCTCCCGCCCCTAATTTGCATATGCAAATTAGGATTCGGATTCGGTTCGGCCAGGAAGAAGGATTCGGCCGAATCCGAATCCTGCTGAAAAAGGCCGAATCCTGGCCGAATCCCGAACCGAATCCTGGATTCGGTGCATCCCTAGTTTTTATATCATCATCCCTTATAATGGTGGTGTCACATGACTCATTGGTAAACCCCCTGTTGTAAAATATGAAGATAATTGACGTCACATGAATCTGACTCAGATTGTGCCCCAGAATTCATCTCTCCAAAGGCCAAGATTCCAGTTCCCACAATGCCTTGCATGCTGCCTTGTTGTATTGTTTCAATAGCCGATAACAAAAATGCAGTGAAAAGAGCAGATCCTGTTTTAATAGCAGTTATATTTTCAAGCCATTGAAATGTTGAAAAAATGATTGGAAAGATGGTTATCATTTCCAATAGCCAAAATGTTATTGGTGTGCTTGTATCCCCTTTAACAACGCTATTTTGACCGTTCTGTGTGAGTTAGGTTTGGGTGGTACTTGTGGGTTAGACAGATTTGCCTCAAAAAATGGACCACCTCTTTACATGTGGGTCATCATTACCTACAATAACATACAGAACTTATAACTGGGCTTCCAATGAGAATAGGTATGGGATCTGTTATCCGGAAACCCCTTATCCAGAAAGTTCCAGAATACGGAAAGGCTGTCTTCCATAGAGTGCGTTTTATCCAAATAATCCACATTTTTAAAAATGATTCCATTTTTCTCTGTAATAATAAAGCAGTAACTTGTACTTGATCGGAACTAAATAACCCTTATTGGAGGCAAAACCAGCCTGTTGGGTTTATTTAATGTTCACATGATTTTCTAGTAGACTTAAGGTATGAAGATTAAAATTACAGAAAAATCTGTTATCCGGAAAGCACCAGGTCCCGAGCATTCTAGGTAACAGGTCCCATACCTGTATTATGCACAAATGAATTAGATGCAACACCCCTTTTTGCCCACAATGGTTGTGGAAAGAATGCTGTATTCTGGCTAAACGCATGGCACCGGAATCATTTCTCTGTATCTGTAAAAACATTTGTGGTCTTTCCTCCACTCATGACCTCCAACACCGATAAAACGTGTGCCCCTTTATTACCTGGCCCGCTCCCTAGTTGGAGGAGTTTGGACAAGGATTATAATCTCACATCATATTCATAAAACTGAAGTTTCATCTAGTAGGGGACTCACTGGTTAGAATTGCTGCCCTTTAGGTTCAGCTCCATCCTGGGCATTATCTGTAAGGAATTTGTACATTCTCCCTGTGCTGGCATGGGTTTCCCATGGGTACTGACCTGTAAAATTGCCCATAATGTATGTGACTGTAATAGGGACCTTAGATTGTAATCTCAACTAAGGCAAGCCATACCTCCGAACATTTTGAAAATAAAAAGAGGGACAAAAAAGTTGCTTCGCGTAGCATGGCGAAATTGTTTTGACATTTTTTTTGGCCACACCCTCTAATTACCATGTTCGTTTTACAAAATTTGGCAGGTTATTGAAACTGTCAACATATTTCTGTGGTGTTTTTCAATGACCGTTTTTCTAATGAAGGTGAATTGCCCTTTAAGCTGTGAGTCTAACTTTTCCCAATGGACCTGTTATCTTATATTGTTACAATTACTTTTTTGCTTATCTCGAAATTGTTACAAAAGTATCTTATCTGCTGCTGTGGCTGTTCTGGGCTCTCTGCCAAAAGCCAATTAGGTTAGAAAGTTTGTTTATTTTTCTGGCTGTTCAGTCAAGAGAAAAACTGGACTTTCCAGTACAAACGAGGGACTATGGGTTGAGCTGTCAAAAGAGGGAAACACAAGGAAAAGGAGAAGTGTGCAACATTCACACCTTGTTCTGCTTGGGCTTTCTTGTTTTAGATAATTGGATTAATCATAGATACTGTTTGTCGCTGTGGGGAGCTCTAATCTAATCTTTTAATTAAAGCTTGGACTCCCGAAAAAAAAAATCTTTCCAGTCTTACTTATCCCCAGGCTTTTGGGTCAATGCTGGCTGCCTTTGAGTTGACCTGAAAAATACTAAAGCCGAAATCTGATTTTTACATCAAATCTCTTAATCAACAATTGCTTTTTCCTTGGTGTGTAATCCTATGAGATAAGTGCTGACTCTTACTGTGGGTGAGAGGGGAGAATTTTTTTTTGTTTTTTTATCATCTTTTAACCCAGTGGTTGTATGAAGTCACATGGAGAGAAAATAAAACAGTACCTTGTACCTGATCCCAACTAAGATATAATTAATCCTTATTGGAGGCAAAACCAGACCAAATCACTTATTGGAAACCCAAGCAAGTCTATTGTTTGAAAAAGAAGAAGGCCAGCTCCTGGTAGGAAGTGAGCTTGTAGAATGATAACTTTGCAAGCCCCAGTCATTCTGCCCCTTAAAGGATAAGTAAACCTTTAAAATAAGAGAATGTAAAATTGATGAGGGGGCTATTCTAAGCACTTTTGCAATGTATATTCATTATTTGTTTTGTTTTTATTCCAGGATATTAAGGGATACATGTACTGTTAATATGAATGACTTTTGTTACAACAGTGCCACCTGCTGGTCATTTTCTGACCAGTCTGAGTGACGAAGTTGTCAGCAGAAAGAAAGAAAGGCTGCTCTGATGTTCTTCTGCTTAGGAAAAATTTGAGAAAGGTTTCTAATTGTATTCCTAAGCAGAAGAACATCAGAGCAGCCTCTTTCTCCTGACAACTTCCTTGACTACTTGGTGGTCAGACTGGTGGGAAACGGACCAGCAGGTGGCACTGTTGTAATAAAATTCACTCATGTTAACAGTACATGTATCCCTTAATATATTGGAATTAAAGAAAAATAATGAATGTACATGGCAAATGTTCTTAGAATAGCCCCCTCATTAATTTAACATTCACTTATTTTAAAGGTTTACTTATCCTTTAATAAATGATGTTTTTGCCAGTGTTTGATGGGCATGATAAACGTGTCTGCAACAGAGAAGAGGCAGCAGTGTTGCACAAAACTTTCCATCCTAGAGCGTTCTGTATATGACCAATCTTATATCTGCCTGCTCATTTTTCCCAGAGACACTCCCTATGAGACTGCAATAGAGGGAGTTTGTTTATGCTCTACTATCTATTCGAACCATGATTCAATTTCCTCAATAGAAGCTTCAGCCTTTCGATTGGGCTTGCAAAGGCAGGCGCAGACAGCCCACAGAGTAGCCATAGCAAGTCTTTACTAAGCTGGATAGAAGTGCCTGTGAGTAATTAAACATGTAATGGCAATATGAACAGCTTTCAACAAACCTTGTCAAAACAGATTTTCAACATATCTCTGAATGCTCCTTATGTGCCCTGACAGACGGGATGTTTTGTCGTCCGCACTCTTACAGGTGGGCAACAAAACATAGAAAGGTGCATTCCTGCTGGCATTAATGTAAATCTTGAGAGGTAAAATATATACATTGGGGTATATTTATCAAAGAGTGAAGCAATAGAGATCACTAGAGTGAAATTCCGCCACTCTCCAGGGTCGGACTGGGGGGACCGGGGCCCACCGGACTGTTGCCGAGGGCCCCCCTCCGGCCACCCGTCCCCCCACTGTGGCGCGCCGGCTCAGCTAGGAAGCCGCTCGGTGCGCATGCGCAACAGCGCCGCTTGGCGCGCATGTGCAGGTGGCGCTGCTCAGCGCCGATAATTTTTATTTATTTTTTTAAAATATAAATATTTAGAGAGGGGTTCTGGCCCGGTGGGGGCCCATGAGGGTCGGGGCCCACCGGGTATTTTCCCGGTGTCCCGCCGGGCCAGTCCGACACTGCCACTCTCTATTCATTTCTATGGGATTTTTAAAAGAGTATTTATCAATGGGTAAGTACCTGTCGAATTGCTGTTTTAGCCTATGGAAGACGTCCTGGGATCAATTTGGAGTTGTTTGCAGCCTTCCTGACATTCAAGTTTTTTTCTGAGAATTGAATTTGATTCGAATTAGATTCAAGTTTGCGAACCACCCGACTTCAAAAAATGTGATATTTTTAATAAATTTTGATTGGTCGAATTTCGAGTTTATGGGAGGTTTAAATAACTCCCATGAACTCAAAATTCAACCCTTGATAAAGCTGCCCCTAAATAAACCCAATTGGATTGTGTTGTTTCCAATAAGGATTAATTATATCTCAGTTGGGATCAAGCACAAGCTACTGTTTTATTATTACAGAGAAAAAGGAAAATCATTTTTAAACATTTGAGTTATTTGATTAAAATGAAGTTTATGGGAGATGTCCTTCCTGTAATTCAGAGCATTTTGGATAACGAGTTTGCAGATAACAGATCCCATACATGCACTCCATTACCCAGATATGTATTCTTGAATAAATGGTAATATATGGGGGTTAGTTGTGAAGTTATGCTCTTAATGTGTCCACAAATATAACAGCAACAAATCCAGTACAGTAATCCAGTTGAGTGAGACCAGGGGTCCCCAACCTTTTTTACCCGTGAGCCCCACATTTAAATCTAAAAAAAATTTTGGAGAGCAACATAATCATACTATAAGTCGCCAGGGGTGCAAAATATGGGCTGTAATTGTCTAATGGTAGCCCATATGTGGACTGGCAGCCTAAAGAAGGCTGTTTTCTGCAGTACACATGGTTTTTATGAAACTAAATATTGCCTTCTAGCCTGGAATTTAAAAATAAGCACCTGCTTTAAGGTTATTGAGAGCAACATCTAAGGGATTGGAGAGCAACATGTTGCTTACAAGCCACTGGTTGGGGATCACTGAGTTAGACCATAGGTATACTGTATATGTTGCTATAATGGTCGGCCTGTCAAGCAGATATGCTGAAGATAAACACTAACTCATTTTCTCTGCCACTATAACTCTTTAGATCGTGGGTCCCCAACATTTTTTACCTGTGAAAAACATTCAGATGTAAACTTGCCTCCAAGCCAGGAACTGAGAAATAAGCAGCTGCTTTGAGGTCACTGGGAGCAAAATCCAAGGGGATGGGGAACAACATGTTTCTTGTGAGCCACTGGTTGGGGATCACTGTTTAGATTATATTAGGTCTTATTATATAAAGAGGAATTGCTCCATTCCTTTTTTTTTTTTTGTAATGGTAGTGTGCAGCCGCTGTTAGTTGCCATATTTCAGTAGAATTCCACGTGGAAATCAATGCATTGTGCAGCATAATTCTGAGCTGACCTCTAATCACACATGTGGACAGAGTATGTTACAGCTGCCATTTCTCCCTATGCTTTATGTTTACATTGCGACATGTAAGAGCCTTTTTGACTACAGAGTGAGTTCCCTTCCACTGATGTGGGAATATCTGACTTGTTTATTGTGTGTTTCCTTTTGTCTGCCACTGTCTATTGCCAATATTTTTTTCACAAACAATACTTACTGTTACACATATTTCCAGGAATGTTATGAAACTTCTTATTCTGACAGCAACAGCACCTTCATTGTTCTCTTGTTATGGTTCAGCCAAGCCGTTTTCCTTTCCGTGGTTTATTGCCCAAACAGGATGCCGTAATCTTAGATGGCTTAAAAGAACTGAAAGTAAAGTGCAGACGCCAACCCTAGAGCAACCTCGGCCAGTTCAGTTTGTTTCAGATATTTCACCAGAAATAGACTTTTTCCAATTACTTTCTATTTTCTATATGTGACTGTTTTTATAATATTGAAGTGTAGCTGTTGTCTTTGTCCCTGCTTAGCAGTATCCCTGAGTTTCATGATAGGGGTGGTTCACCTTTACGTTAACTTTAAATATGTTATAGCAGGGGTCCAGGCCTGGACTGGGAGTCAAAATAGGCCCTGCCATTCCAAGTACACAGAGGTCCAAACAGCTCCTACCAGCCCACAACAGCCTCCTACCAGCCCACTATATGGTAACTTTCTATGGAACCATACAGCAGCCCCTCTGGCATTTGCCAGAACCCACAGATTACCAGTCCGGGCCTGCAGGGGTCCCCAAACACTGGGCCGCGGACAGTCCTGAACTGGGCTGCCGAATTGGACGTGCAGTTGCTGCTGGCCCCCCTGACCCCCTCCCGATCCCCCCAGCCCCCCCCCCACAGTCCTTGCAACATTTTTTTCCTTTACACTGGTCCCTGGGCCAAAAAAGGTTGAGGACTGCTGTGTTATCGAATGGTCAATTCTAAGCAACTTTTCAGCTGATTTTCATTATCTGTTTTTTTATATAGTTTTTTTAATTATTTGCCTTTTTCTTCTGACTATTTAACTATTTAACTATGTAACTATTTCCAGCTTTTAAATAGGGGTCAGGCCCGGATTTGTGGAAAGGCCACCTAGGCCCGGGCCTAGGGTGGCAGGATTTTAGGGGGGCGGCATGCTGCCCAACCACACCCACATTGGTTCAAAAACACTGGGGATGCACTGGAGATACAACCATTTTTTAAATTTCCCATGCGCCAATCCCCATTGCTCCTGTCCCCCTGGAGGGGAGAGGGGAGTTGAACGGCAGTGGGCCTAGGGGCACCCACTATGTAAATCCGGCCCTAATAGGGGTCACTGACCCCATCTAAAAAAACAAATGCTCTTTAAGGCTATACATGGATTATTGCTACTTTGTATTACCCATGTTTCTATTCAGGCCCTCTTTTATTCCTATTCAGTCTCATTCACATAAAGGATAATTTGGACCATAGCAACCAGATTGCTAAACTTGGAAACTGAGAAACTGAGAAACTGAGAGCTGCTGAATAAAAAGCTAAATAACTCAAAACCCCCAAATAATAAAAAATGAAAACCAACTGCAAATTGTCTCCGAATATCACTCTCTACCTCATACTTAAAGTTAACTCAAAGGTGAACAACCCCTTTAAAGGCAGCTGTTAGAATTGATACAATAGTTGCTAGTATTCCGCAGATACTGCTGAGAAATATATCAACTAATTGTATCAACTAAATGTAGTAAATTGTCACAGTTCAGGTGCTTCTGGGTTACTAAGCTGCCAAACTGAGACACTAGAGACAGGGACATTAAACTCTAAAATTACATTTGGGAAAGAACATTTAGGAAATTTTTGGGCAGTGATGTGGTCCCACCACCCCTTGTAGTAATAGTAGTAGATCAACAAGGCCTCACTGGTTAGGAGGTTAATCTAAATCACTACTTCTTTTTCATTTTGTAGCTGGTGTAAATATTAACATATCATTAACAGGGCAAGAATACTCGCAGTCTAGACTTAAGTAATGGGGAGTTACACATTTATGTGAGTGACACCATTGTTCTCTATTTAAAAGGAAAGATTTAGCAAAGTCGTGAATTGAATCGAAGCCTCCCGTCTCCATATAGTGAGGTCGGTGCTGAGACTGGCAGACTTAAATGCTAAAGGCTTGGCCGGTGTCCAGTGGAATTGCCGGCTGCGTTCTCACTCAACCAGTCTGAGGAGCCTTCCTTCAGCGATTGTTAAACACTCCAGGAAAACCGTCACTGCCCATTGTTCATTCTGAATCTCTGAGCAAAAGGGCAATTCTTTTAATCACACAGATTGTCCTGTTTATTAATGACTAGTTTTTTCAAGTAGAAATAAGAAATTATCCCTGTCTCGCCCTATTCCCCTCTATGGATATTTTATTGTTTTTTTAAAATCATTTGCAGTTTGATTACTCATTAATGTGGGTTAATCCGTGCCTTTAGGAAGGGAAGGCTTGTTTAAAAAGCTTATTGCACCCACTGGGTGATTACCCATCCATAATATGTATTACAGGTATGGGGCATGTTATCCGGAATTCTTGGGACCTGGGGTTTTCTGGATTCCATAGTCCTTTAGAATCTAGGTCTCCCAGCAGTTTGATTTAAATTCTTATTTAGCAGCATGAGAAGTCGGGAAAGCGTTAATGAACTGACACATGTATCAGTGCAAGTACATGTGCTCATTTGTCTCTTTTGCTTTGAACAGTCCGACACTTTGTGCTTCAGTGGGTGCCAGTACTCGGCCATGCTCAGCAGCTGCACGTGTCTGCGCTTTATCATGCACAGCCAAAGAGAGAGAGTGTTTTTGAGAGCACAAATTAAACTGTTAAATAGGAAAAAGATTGGTATTGCAAGTGATGCACTATGCTAAAAAGATCCTTGTTATTGATAAGTAGGCCCCTGTGCTTTTGTTCCATTCCTGCTGTCTGTGCTACTTTCTAGCATGACACACTCAGAAGTTCTATTGCAAATGAGATAAGTGAGTGGAAAGTCCCCTTTATTAGCAGAGACTAAATACGTTTGTTGCATGCTGGACTTTGTGCTTTATGTCCAGTGTTAGTCAGCTTGTTTATTTTTTTTTTTTGGTTTCTGGATAGAGAGCAGTGGCGTAAAAAGAGTGCACCGGGCTCCCCTGCACAGGGGCCGGCGCACTCCAATCCCCATCCCCCTGTCCACTTCCTGCCCCACCCACATCCTGCCTCCTCCCCACCCACATCCCACCGACTCCGCCCATGCTCTACCCTGACTCCGTCTACGTCCCGTCTCAACTTGTGTCCCCTTCCTCACCGGCTAGGGAGGAGGGGGTTTTCTTATTAGCTATAGAGGAAGCAGACCCCACAGTCCCGGCCCCCCTGTTCCCCTGGCCCTCCTGTGACTGCGGGGTCTGCTTCCTCTATAGTTATGCCACTGCTAGAGTGTCAGTAAAGGAAAAGCTATCAAACAAGCAAGCAATTTATTTTCCATACAAACAGACTTATAGATCTACTTGCTTAGCCAAGTCACTTTAACCATTGGGTCAGACTGTACCATTCCAAACTTCTAGGCCAACAGTTGGATCATGTATGGGTTGTTGGACTATGTTACCAATATTTGAACAATCTCAGATCAGATATAAGCTAGGAAGGCAACTGTTTGGTCCTTCGCACAGGCCAAATAGCTTCTGAGAGAGGCCCTTGGGATTGGGGCAACAAGTAAAAAATAACTGCTCTATGTGCCTTTAGTTTTAGCCAGACTGTTGTATTCTTTAGCCAGTGGGTGTGGGATGAGTCAGTTTGTCATTCTATGGCTGGATCCCGAACCTGTGAGTAGGCTTGGGCGAATTTGACCCGTTTAGTTTTGGCAAAAATTTGGAATTTGAAAAAATTAAAGTCTATGGGCGTCAAAAATGTTTTTAACTTGAAGAATGGAGTGTTAATTTTATTCTGCTCTTATTAGTGGCACTTACACTGGCATTGACTTATTTAAGTGCCAAAGCTGGGTATCATATTGATACTGTGTGATTGATTGGAATGTAGTAAATGCAGAATCACAGCATCAAGCCCAACATTTGAGATACTCTCCCTCTGCTCTGGAACAAAACATCTCTATCAGCTCCTTTGCTTCCTCGCTGCTGGATTTAAAGGGGACCCGTCACCCAAAAAAATAGTCAAAATCCTATTTATCACATTAGTCAAGCAAAATGAACTTTTATTACACTATATGAATTATTTGAAAATTGTTTTCCTTTGTGGACACTGTTGTTAAGACAAGCCTTGTATCATCTCAGAATCTTGTTTGTGCACCAGAATGGGGGACCCGATGTCCATCCCCATGCACTGGCTACACAATTAAATGGTAAAGAGAATAGGGGGAATGTGGGGAGAGCAGTGACATCTATGAAGTGCTGAATGGAAAAGTAATTGTCTGCCCCGCTTCTATGCCTAAGGCATAGAGGAGAGGCAGACAATATTTGATTGACAGCTGAGATATTTAAATGAGCTTACAACAGTTATGAATGCTTTAATAAAAAATAAAAATTAGATTTCATGTTTAATTTGAAAAGGACTTTTATTATACAGATTTTTGTGTCAAGGTGACAGGTCCACTTTAAGCTTGTAATGGAATCTACCCCAAGTCTCCAAGATGGCGTCCAAGATGGCGACCGCCTGCCTCTCCACATGGCTCCTGCCGGGCACAGGTCAATGACCTCATCTCCTTCCCAGTCCAGGATTGGTCGTCGGCGACGGAACGGACGTCGGCGTCATAATCGGGCGCCGGCGTCAAGACGTCAACGTGAGGACGCTGGCATCTGCGTCTGACGCAAGCGCGTCAAAATTTGGCGCCAACTCTGGGACTATTTAAACCCACTTCCCCTTCCAGTCCTTGCCCAACTATAGGTTCCTGTTCGTCAGTTCCTGGGTGTGATATATTGCTTTGATTCCTGTGTACCGACTCTTGCCTGTTATTTCGATTCTTGTTGTCTGCTGCCTGGTCTGATCCATTTGCCTGTACCCTGACGATTCTTTTGATAAACCCTCTTGTACCTCGAACTTGGTTTGGTCTCCTCTTTGGTCTACACTATTACTGCGCCTTCGGGCCCGTTACAGTATAGTTGGGCCATGGACCCTTCGGAGGAGACTCCAGCTCCACCTGATGTCGGTGGCGCTATCCGCGGTTTGGCTTCCCGCATGCAGTCATATGAAGCCCAGCAGTCACACTTCGGCCAGGCTCTTGAAGCTATTCTGGACAAGTTGTCGGCATTGTCTCCTGTGGTCCCGGTCCCTGTGGCCGTTCCTGCAAGCCCACGTCAGCTTTCGGAACCTCGAATTCCTGCGCCTCCCCTCTACAGCGGCAATCCGGATGCGTGCAGAGGTTTCATCAACCAATGCGAGATCCAGTTCGCCCTGCTGCCAGGTCAGTTTGTATCCGAACAAGCTAAAGTGGGGTACATGATTACTCGCCTGCAGGGGAAGGCTTTGGAGTGGGCATCACCTTTGTGGGAAAAGAGGGATCCTTTGATTGATGACGCCAGTGCCTTCATTCGTGAACTTCGGGTCGTTTTTGATGCCCCTGGCCGAGCTACTGCATCCTCTGCTCGCTTGTTCCAGATCCAGCAAGGCACTCGCTCTGTTGCGGAGTATGCTATTGAGTTCCGCACCCTAGTAGCGGAGACCTCCTGGAACAATGATGGGTACCATGCCGCCTTTTACAACGGCCTAGCCATACGGATCAAGAACGACTTGGTCTCCCGGGAAATTCCTTCTCGGTGGGAGGATCTGGTGGCGTTGGCTATAAAGGTTGACACCCGACAGAGGGAATTTCAACTCGAGCTCGACAGAGAGCGTTCAAAGAAGTATCCCCGGTTCCAATCCACCCTGGCTCCTCGCTTCCAGAGACCCCTACTCTTCAATCCGGCTTCTGCTTCCTCTACTCCATCTTCTGAGGAACCCATGCAGATCGGACGGGCTCGTCTTTCTGAACAAGAGAAGCTACGGAGAAGGGCTGCCGGCCTATGCCTATATTGTAGGGGCAAGTCGCACTTCGCCTATGAGTGTCCTGTGAAGCCGGGAAACGCCAGCACCTAGGTAGGTTTGGGGAGACCTATCTGGGTGGTGTTTGTCATTCTCCCCAACCCTCTACTCAACGTTTCCTTCTTCCGGCACAGATCCAATTTGGTTCCCAGAAGGTTCCAGTGCAAGCTTTCCTGGACTCTGGTGCTGCCGGAAATTTCATGGACAGAGTTTTTGCTGCTCGTCATGCGGTTCCTCTACAACCCTTGGCCACTCCTCTGCGGGTCTTGGCTATTGATGACCGCCCTCTGTCTTCAGCCATCATTTCCCAAACCACCGCTGAACTTTCTCTTAGAGTGGGCTCCATGCATCTGGAGAGATTGGCGTTTCTTCTCATCGACTGCCCTTCAACTCCACTCGTTTTGGGACTCCCCTGGTTATGCACCCATAATCCAATCATTGACTGGTCCTCTACTCAAGTCTCCCGCTGGAGCCCCTATTGCCAACAGAACTGTTTGCCTGCTATACCTCTTGTCAAAGCGTCTTCTGTTTCTTCCAAGTTGCCCCTTCCACTCATCTATCAAGATTTTGCTGATGTCTTCAATAAGGGCTCTGCAGAGACCCTTCCCCCTCATCGACCCTACGACTGCCCGGTCGAACTTCTTCCTGGTTCCATGCCTCCCCGGGGTCGCACCTATCCTCTTTCCCCCTCTGAGACAGCTGCCATGAAGACCTACATCCAAGAGAATCTCCAAAGAGGCTTCATCCGCCCTTCTTCCTCCCCTGCCGGTGCTGGATTCTTCTTTGTAGAAAAGAAGGACGGAGGGTTGCGACCATGCATCGACTATAGGGGGTTAAACAAAATCACCATTAAAAACCGCTACCCTCTCCCCCTCATCTCCGAACTCTTTGATCAATTAAGAGGGGCCAAGATTTTCACCAAGCTGAATCTTCGGGGTGCCTATAACCTCATTAGAGTTCGTGAAGGGGACGAATGGAAGACCGCCTTCAATACCCGAGATGGGCATTACGAATACCTAGTCATGCCTTTTGGACTTTGTAACGCTCCCGCGGTCTTCCAAGAGTTCGTGAATGATATTTTCAGAGACCTGTTGGGGCAAAGTGTTGTTGTCTATCTGGATGACATACTTATCTTTTCCAAAAATCTCCTCGAACATCGCTCCCAAGTGAAAGAAGTTCTTCTTCGCCTCAGGAAGAATAATCTCTTCGCCAAATTAGAAAAGTGTTCATTTGAAGTGTCCTCCATTCCTTTTCTTGGGTACATCATCTCCCAGCAGGGTTTTAAGATGGATCCAGCCAAAGTTTCAGCGATCCTTGATTGGCCCCTCCCCACAAGTGTCAAGGCTATCCAAAGATTTATTGGCTTTGCCAATTATTACAGACAATTCATTAAAGGTTTCTCTTCCAAGATCTCTCCCATCCTGGCCCTTATCCGCAAAGGGGGTAAACCACAGCACTGGCCTCCTCTAGCCTTAGAAGCCTTCGAATCCTTGAAAACTGCCTTTTCCTCTGCACCTATTCTCAGACACCCCGAAATTCTTCTTCCTTTCTTCCTCGAAGTCGACGCCTCAGATGTGGGAGCTGGAGCTGTCTTATCTCAAAGATCATCCTTGGATGGGAAGTTACATCCCTGTGCTTTTTTCTCTAAGAAATTTTCCTCTTCTGAACAAAACTACGATGTGGGGAATCGTGAGTTACTGGCAGTGAAACTCGCCCTGGAAGAGTGGAGACATTTATTGGAAGGATCCTCCATTCCCGTGACCATCTTTATGGACCATAAGAACCTTGAATTTATCCAATCCCTCAAACGTTTAAATCCTCGTCAAGCCAGATGGTCACTGTTCTTTTCCCGTTTTAATTTCATCATCACCTTTCGTCCTGGCTCTAGAAATAGAAAGGCAGATGCTTTGTCTAGAAATTTTGTTCCTGAAGTTCCCTGCTCCGAAGATCCTGAACCCATTGTACCTTCTTCCAAGATTGTCGCTGCCTTATTTCCCTCCTTGGCTTCACAAATCCTTTCCGCTCAGGCCTCTGCTCCGGACAATATTCCTCTGGGGGTTGCCTTTGTTCCACCTGATTGTCGCCAGTCTATTTTATCCCAGGCTCACAGTTCTAAACAGGCCGGTCATCCCGGAGTGGAGAAGACTACCGAACTCCTTTCTCGCCTGGTGTGGTGGCCTTCCATGAGAAAGGATGTCAGAGACTTTGTTTCTTCCTGTACCATCTGTGCCATTTCCAAGTCTGGACATTCTCCTCCCAAAGGACTCCTTCTTCCATTACCCATTCCATCTCGTCCCTGGACTCATCTTGCCATGGATTTTATTGTAGATCTGCCTGTCTCCTCCAGTCACACTGTTATCTGGGTTGTCGTTGATAGGTTCAGCAAAATGGCTCATTTCATTCCCCTCCATAAGCTTCCCTCGGCTCCTGAACTTTCCAAGCTTTTCATCCAACATATTTTTCGTCTCCATGGGTTTCCTGCCGAGATCGTCTCTGACCGTGGCTCACAATTCGTGTCTAGATTCTGGAGATCTTTGTGCAAAGCCCTCAACATTTCTTTACAGTTTTCTTCTGCCTATCATCCACAATCCAATGGAGCCGCTGAGAGAGTGAACCAGGCCTTGGAACAGTTTCTTCGCTGCCATGTTTCCCTGTGCCAAGACGACTGGTCAGATCTCCTTCCCTGGGCGGAGTTCGCCCATAACAACGCTTTGCATTCTTCCTCACATCAGTCCCCCCTTTTCTGTGTCTACGGTCAAAATCCATTGGCGTTCCCTCAGGATCTTCTTCTCACCAATGTTCCTGCCGCCAATGATCAGGCTGCCCACATGATGGCTATTTGGGCTGCCGTGGCCTCTAATTTGCAGAAGAGCTCCCTGATCCAGAAAAGGTTCGCCGACAAGAAGAGGATTCCCGCTCCACCCTACGCTCCTGGTGACAAGGTTTGGCTTTCCACCCGCAACATCCGCCTGAAGATTCCTACCCCAAAGCTTGGTCCCAGATTCATTGGTCCCTTTCCTGTCATCGAAATCATCAATCCGGTGGCGGTTCGTTTCCAACTTCCTCCAGAGATGCGGATCCCGAACGCCTTCCATGTCTCTCTCCTTAAGCCTGCTGTGTCTTGTTCTTCTTCTTCTTCTCCCCCAGCTCCAGTCCTGGTTGATGATCATCAGGAATTCGAGGTGAAAAGGATCTTGGATTCTCGTCTTTCCAGGGGCACTCTCCAATATCTTATCGAGTGGAAAGGGTTCGGTCCCGAAGAGTGCTCCTGGGTCAGGAGCTCGGACGTCCATGCACCCATCTTGGTTCGTAGGTTCCATAAATTATTTCCTCTCTCCCCTAGACTCGGTGGTCCTGAGGCCCCCCCTAAGGAGGGGGGTACTGTAATGGAATCTACCCCAAGTCTCCAAGATGGCGTCCAAGATGGCGACCGCCTGCCTCTCCACATGGCTCCTGCCGGGCACAGGTCAATGACCTCATCTCCTTCCCAGTCCAGGATTGGTCGTCGGCGACGGAACGGACGTCGGTGTCATAATCGGGCGCCGGCGTCAAGACGTCAACGTGAGGACGCTGGCGTCTGCGTCTGACGCAAGCGCGTCAAAATTTGGCGCCAACTCTGGGACTATTTAAACCCACTTCCCCTTCCAGTCCTTGCCCAACTATAGGTTCCTGTTCGTCAGTTCCTGGGTGTGATATATTGCTTTGATTCCTGTGTACCGACTCTTGCCTGTTATTTCGATTCTTGTTGTCTGCTGCCTGGTCTGATCCATTTGCCTGTACCCTGACGATTCTTTTGATAAACCCTCTTGTACCTCGAACTTGGTTTGGTCTCCTCTTTGGTCTACACTATTACTGCGCCTTCGGGCCCGTTACAAAGCTAAAGCAGGGCTACACATTAACAGGGAAGTTGGGTGGGAAACTTCACTTAGTTTCTCATGTCTTTACACTGCCGACAGCAACTGGTTACTTATTGCTAAGGAGCGGATATGCTCAAATAATTCAAATTTCTGTTTTCTCTGTTATAATAACACAAGTTCTTTGTCGTCCTAACAAATATATTATTAATCCTTATTAGAGCCAAAACAATCCTTCTGGTTCTATTTAACGTTTGAAGTATTTTCTAGTAGAGCAGTTGCACCAAAAAAATGAAGTTTTTTAAAGGAATGAAAATATCATGTACTTTTGCCCTGCACTGGTAAAACTGGTGTGTTTGCTTCAGAAACACTACTATAGTTTATATAAACAAGCTGCTGTGTAGCCATGGGGGCAGCAATTCAAGCACAGGATACACAGTAGATAACAGATACGTTCTGAAGAATCCCATTGTCTACTACAGAGCTTATCTGTTATCTGCTGTGTATCCTGTGCCTTTTCTCCTTTTTCAACTTTGAATGGCTGCCCCCATGGCTACACAGCAGCTTGTTTATATAAAGTATAGTAGAGTTTCTGAAGCAAAAAGACCAGTTGTACCAATGTGGGGCAACAGGACATTATATTTTCATTACTTTAAGACACTTTAATTTTTTGGTGTTCCGTTAAGGAATTCATATTACAGAAAGATCACTTATCCGGAGAACCCCAGATCCCAAACATTCTGGATAACAGGTTTTGTACATCTATGTATTTTAAATCAAACCTTATTTGTTTGTGATAACAAGAGGCTTCTTGACTGGCAAGTGTGTTGGAAAGTGAACAGTAATAAATTGAAAGGAATGGCTAATTATCCTGCAACATTTTCATTAAGCATGCACTCTACTGGAAATAAGAGTGCTGTCAGAGCTACTAAAGAAGATCCAGCTGGAATTAAATGGGATGTTGTCCATACATATTTTTTGATCTTATTTCATTCAGCACTACCAAAAGTTTTAAATATGCCCACTGGATTTATTTTATTCATCTCACTAATGAGGCTGCTTTGGAACATATTACAGCTATGGGATCCGTTCTCCAAAAAGCTACAGGAGGAGGATCTCCCATAGACTCCATGATAAGCAAATAATTATCATTTTTAAAAATGATTTCCTTTTTCCTCATAATACTTAAACAGTACCTTCAACTTGATAAGTTGATTTAATGTGTACATTTTTAACAGACTTAATGTATGTGTCCAAATTAAGCAAAGATTCCATATCTAGAAAACCTAAGATTTCAAGCATTATTGGTCCCATATCAAGTACCGGATACCTTATCTGGAGTCCCGTTATGTTTCTAAGTGAGCACCATGGAACGTTCTTCTAACTGCTTTTTCTTTGCTCTGGGTGTTGCACTCTAGACGGAAAACCTGATCTTTAAGCAAAAACACAGCCTACTGTCCACCAGGGCCGCCATCAGGGGGGGACAGGGGGGACAAGCGTACCGGGCCCGGGCATGAAGGGGGGCCCGGCAGCGCTGCATTTTTTGAAGATCCGGGCCCCCCTTACGAGCGCCCGAGCCGTACGTCTTGCCTCTGTGCTGCCGAATGCGGAAGTGCCGAAAAGCCGAAGCCGATGCGCCGAAAAGACCCGAAGTCACGGAAAAAGCCGAAGTCACGAAAACAGCCGAAGCCGAAGTCCTGAAGCAGCGCAAAGACCCGAAGTCACGAAAACAGCCGAAGCCGAAGTCCTGAAGCAGTGAAAAGACCCGAAGGAGGTGAAGTTGAAGTACTGAAGCCGTGAGTTCAATTCTACTGAACGCCAGTTTGTGTATTTTTTTTTTTTAATCTCCTGGCCACCAATGTATTATTTTAATATTCTATAGGCCCCTGCAATCAATCTTTTTTTTTAAAACATGTTTTTTTGGGGCCCCAATTTTTTTTTTAACTCGTAAGGGGCCCCTGACGCCAATGTTTTTTTTTTTTCAAAAAAATTTTTTTTTTTTTTTAAATTTTTTTTTGGGGCCCCAATTTGTTTTTAACTTATAAGGGGGCCCCTGCCGCCAATGTTTTTTTTTTTTTTTCAAAAAATTTTTTTTTTTTTTTAATTTTTTTTTGGGTCCCCAATTTGTTTTTAACTTATAAGGGGGCCCCTGACGCCAATGTTTTTTTTTTTTTTTCAAAAAATTTTTTTTTTTTTTTAAATTTTTTTTGGGGCCCCAATTTGTTTTTAACTTATAAGGGGGCCCCTGCCACCAATGTTTGTTTATTTTTTTTTACATTTTTTTTGTTGGGGCCCCAAGTTTTTTTTAACTTATAAGGGGGCCCCTGCCACCAATGTTTTTTTTTTTAAAAAAAAAAAAAATTAAATTTTTTTTTTTTGGGGCCCCAATTTTTTATAAGGGGGCCCTGACCATCAATAGCTTTTTACAACTTGTGTGGGGGGGGGTTACTTTTTTAGCACTGATGTCTGTGTGGTCTTTTAACTGCGATGTGGAGTGGGCGGGAAATGGGGTGGAGCTTGGTCGTCAGTGTGGGCAGGGCCCAGGGGGCCCCAAAAATTTTGTTGTACGGGGCCCCGTGATTTCTAATGGCGGCCCTGCTGTCCACACATTGGCCTGTGTTCATTGAAGAATGAAGAAGTGGAAGAAGAGGATTGCTCCATGGTGCTCTCTCAGAAAATCCCCCCCCAGTTACTTATGCGGAAACCCATTATGTTTCTAAGTGAGCAACATGGAGCGTTCTTCTTCCTGCTTCTTTCCTGCTTTTCCTTTTTTTTTGGGAATATTTTAGGTCCCAAGAATTGTAGATAATTTATCCCACACCTGTACAGATAAAGGAGCAGTTGCATCCAAGCCTTAGTTCTTCTTATATGCAAAATACAACCCCATATAGTCACTGCATTAACCCATTATATGGGGAATTAACATACATAGAAATGTAGTTGGTTGCCCAGCTTGGGTTAAGGATTTACCTTGATTTCCAGCCTTCTATAATAAAAATTTGCAGTAGATAAGTTACTTTTATTAAATTAATCCATGCGTAAAGGAGAACACCAGCTAAGATTATGTGTCACGTATGAAAATAATGAATAATATAACAGGCCAGTCGGGTTTGAAAAAAGAAAATTAGGGGGCAAATTTACTAAAGGGTGAAGTGACTAACGCTGGCAACAATTCCAGCGTTACTGCTTTCAAGCACTTCGCTGATTTACTAACGGGTGCAGGTGGAACTTTGCTAGCAAAAGAGGCCGGTCATTCGCACTCTATTGCCAGGCGAATTTTCTCTCTGGCGAATGGATGTTACTCCGCAAATTCACTAAGATTTTACTGAACGTTACTTCTTTCACCAGACTTGCCTTTGCCAGCTCAGACCAGGAGAAGTGCATTGGAGTGCATCGATCTTCCTCAATCTACTTACATCATATTTTTAGTGGAAAAAATTTCCAAAGTCCCAGAAAAACGCTGGCGTCTTTTCCTTTTTTCAGAGTGATAGCCTGCAAAAGTCCTTACATTTTTTTTGGGTAACCAGGTTCCCCGATAGATTTTTTAACATATGGAACATTAACTATACAGTGGGCTCATGTGTAGGGCATTATAACAACTCTATTGTCTTTATTATAGTTCCCTGGACTTGTGTAATGTATTTGCTGCAACATATATACCCATTCAACTTTATAATTTCCTGCCGTTTGCAAATTAGCCTGAGTGAAGACTTCTAACGAAGTTGCGCTAGGCATAATTGAACGCTATTGCATCTTCGCTTTGATTGCCAAAGTAACACTAGCAAAAGTTCTGCAGCGTTTGGTGCCCTGTACGCACTTCACATCCTAGTAAATTAGCGTTGTCTGACCGAATTTTCGCCTGGCGAAGTGTTGCGATGGCTGCAAAGCCGTCGATAGCGAATTTTCGCCGCTTAGTAAATTTACCCCAAGGAGTGAAATTGAGAGAAGACCAGCTTTTAATCTCTCCTTGCTGGCAAGCCCATATGCTTTGTGAGGACTCACTTTGTGACCAATTCTGCTCGGCATAACTCATTTCTGCGTGCTGTTCTCCCTTTTCCGTCGGAGTCTTGGGCATGCTATCTGTCTTCCTTGAAAGTGACACTATCAATTATGAAGTGTGTCATGTAAAATACACAAACAACAGTTGGGCGTTAAGAGAAATGTGTGTCTTGTTATCTTTGCAGACAAATGGAAGGCATAATTATATGCTCCCTTACAGTTAATCGGTTCAGTAAAACGGTTTCAGAGGGAACTATCATTATTTACCTTTTTCCCGAGCTTTAAAAAGTGTTGTTTGCAGTTAATTGCTTCCACTGTTGGAAATGTATTGTTTCTCATCAGGGTTCTTTTATCTGACATAATTGGCTTGTTTGGGACTATATTGTACAATAATATTGAAAACCACATACATATATTAAGACAAAGTGCTTATTGATGTTGCTTAATCTTTTATTCCTTGATTAAAATTAGGGATGCACTGAATCCAGGATTCGGTTCGGGATTCGGCCTTTTTCAGCAGGATTCGGATTCGGCCAAATCCTTCTGTCTGACAGAACCGAATCTGAATCCTAATTTGCATATGTAAATTAGGGACAGGGAGGGAAATCTGGTGACTTTTGTCATAAAACAAGGAAGTAAAAAGTGTTTTCCCCTTCCCACCTCTAATTTGCATATGCAAATTCGGGTTCGGTATTTGGCCGAATCTTTCGCGAAGGATTCGCGGGTTTGGCCGAATCCAAAATAGTGGATTTGGTGCATCCCCAATTTAAAATCAAGATACTGTACCATTCTTTACAGTATATACTAGTAATAAAATGATCAAGGGTCGAATTTCGAATTCAAAAAGACCAACTGAAATTCGAATCGTATGAATCGAAGTAATAGTGCATTCAACTCAAACGATTCAAAGTTTTTCCCCAAAAAACCTTTGATTTTTCAAAGTCCACCAGTTGACTCCAAATGTGTTCTAGGATGTCCTCTATAGGCTAAAACAGGTTTTAAATGGTGCATGGTCGAAGTTCAATTTTTAAAGAGACAGTACATGATACATTTCAAAACACTAATTTTTTTCAAACACACAAAAATTAGCTCAATTCAAATTTTTTTATTTAGATTTTCACTTCAACCTTTGATAAATCTGCCCCTTAAACATAAAATGCATCTTGCAAGTCTTTTAGGGCGAGAACCAGACTAATCTCCCCGAACTGCCTCCCGCTGGCTAGAATCTAAATCGCCGGTGGGATGGCACTCTGGAGCGATTTGTTTTCTGAAGTTGCCCGAAATTTCTTTGTAAAGAAAAAAAAGACATTTGTTATCCGTCAAAAAGATCAATCACATTTAAATGTTCTTTGCTCTAAAGAAACGCATTACATTCCCCCATTTGTTTTCATTCACATCGGCACAATGTCAGCCAATTGCACTTTGATAAGTCAAAAGTAACTTGCCAACATAAAACGGTTATGTGCAGTAGCCTGGGAGTAAATAGTGGGATGTTCCATCCATGCAAATTATACAATCTCTTGATATAATTGATATGAGCTCTTGATACGAAACACAGATGTGCAGTGTTTTCCAACAATTAGATTCTTAATTACTCTTTATTACATTGATCCCTGCCCTGCATTTCATTTGAAGGACAGTATTTTAATTACTGTTATGTTGTAAATTAACTCTAAGGTATAAGTCATCTTTATGGTCCATCAGGGAATACATCTTTGTCAGATGTTGACATGTTTTTATTATCTTTTATATAGCGCCAACATCTTCTGCTGTGCTGTATAGAGATGATTATTCACTTCTTTCCCAGTGGAGCTTACAATCTAATGACTCCTGTCACATTCTCACACGCGCACACTGGGGTAGGGTTCATTAGAAGGCAATTAACCTACTATGTTTTTAGAGTGCAGGAGGAAAACGGGGTACCCGGGTGAGATTATACTATTAAAGATGTGTTCTAATGAAATTGGATCACCTCTGTATAAGAGAGACTTTCTTTAAGGATAGATTATAACATATTTGCAAACAGGCATAGTATGTCCTGTAATAAATATTGGCCTAAGCATTTATGAAAGATTGGACCGAATACTGAACTGAATCCAAACCAAGAAAGAAGGGTTAAAGAGAAATATTTAAACTTCCTTGTTTCTGTGACGAAAAGTCACATGATTTTAAGGATTCAGCTCAGCCAGGCACTTGGATTTGGCCAAACCTTGAACCATATCCTGGATTCTGTGCATCCTTAATTCCTTGGCCATAACTATACGTGTTCTATTATCATTTGTCGGGCTGGATATTCTTGATCATATTTACAAAATATGGACTTGTGGCAGCAGCCCCTGATCTCCAAGGTCACTACAACCATAAAAATGTGGGGTTGCTCTCTGTGGGATCATGTGACAACCTGACTTCCTAAGTGAACTGGGTTAGGATTTTCTGGTCTCCGTAGCACTGAAAGCTGGGCAAATTGGGAAGAAAGGTGCCAACTCCACTAAAGTGTTAGTTCACCTTTAAAGTGTACTGGCATGGGAAAAAATGATTTTTTCAAAACACATCAGTTAATAGTGCTGCTCCAGCAGAATTCTGCAATGAAATCTGTTTCTCAAAAGAGCAAACAGATTTTTTTATATTCAATTTTGAAATCTGACATGGGGCTATACATATTGTCAGTTTCCCAGCTGCCCCAGTCATGTGACTGATAAACTTCAGTCAATCTTTACTGCTGTACTGCAAGTTGGAGTGATATCACCCCTCCCTTTCTTAACCCTAGAAGCCCATCAGCAGAACAATGGGAAGGTAACCAGATAGCAACTCCTTAACACCAGATAACAGCTGCCTGGGCAGATATAAGAACAGCACTCTATAGTAAAATCCAGGTCCCACTGCGGCACATTCAGTTACATTGAGTAGGAGAATCAACCGCCTGCCAGAAAGAAGTTCCGTCCTGAAGTGCTGGCTCTTTCTGAAAGCACATGACCAGGCAAAATGACCTGAGATGGTGCCTACACACGAATGTTACAACTAAAAAAAATACTTGCTGGTTCAGGAATTAAATTTTATATTATAGAGTCAATTATTTGCACTGTAAACAGTGTAATTTAGAAATAGAAACTACACCATAAAAATCATGGCAGAATACCTTTAAGTTAACTTTTTGTATGTTGTAGAATGGGCAATTCTAAGAAACTTTTCAGTTGGTCTTTATTTTGTATAGTTTAATATTTGCCTTTTTCATCTGACCCCAACTAAAAAACAAATGCTATTTAAGGCCACAAATGTATTGTTATTGCTACTTTTTATTTCTCATCTTTCTATTCAGGCCTCTCCTATTGATATTCCAGTCTTTAATTCATATCAATGCTTGGGTACACTGGAGCCTAGCTACCAGATTGCTGAAACTGCAAAGTGGAGAGCTGCTGAATGAAAAGCCAAATAACTTAAAAACCACATAATAAAAAAATGGAAACCCAATTGCCAATTTTCTCAGAATATCACCCTCTATATCATACTAAAAGTTCTTTTAAAGTTAAACAACGCCTTTAATATTATCTCTGAGGTTGCCATAACCGTAATTTCACAGTGGTGTTTGAATCCTATTATTGTATACAAATAAGCTGATTAATATATATTTATTTTATTTTTTTTAATCAGTGCACAGTATGTCCTTGTACTCAGCCGAGCATGCATTGGAAAATACGTTATATGTAAATTCTCTTTATAATTTGCATGTGTTTACTAATTAAAGAGGCTTGGAATGGTATGGGGGTTCCCTGAAGGATATATTGTAGCACTGCATTTTTTTGCATATGGTCACATGTCCATGCCATCGCTGCTGGAAATTTATGGCTCGACTGATTTTCAGCAATGGTGCCCGTTTCTAGAGGGCAAAGTATGCAGCAATCCAGATTCCCAATACCTTTTAGTAAATTGGGACTGCTGTACTTCCAAAAATAGGCTGTTCGCTAAAAATGAAATACCAGGAATATAAATAGAAAGACTGAAATACTGTTGTACGAGTCAATGTGCCATTTTTACAATAAGTGCATTAACACAATGTTCTTTCTTCTTCTTTTGTACAGTTGTAGGACAAGCAACAGGAAGAGCTTAATTGGCAGCAACCAGTCTCCTGCCCTTCCTCGGCCTCACTCTCCTCTCTCTGCTCATACAGGTAGGAATGTATTCCCCCAGGAAATAGCAGAATTGCCTGCTTTATGGTGTTAGAGGTCACGGACGAATGGTTAATGCTGTCAGTGTGTTGTTCTCCTTTACCAATTGATTTCCCATTCTGCAGAACAGCGTCATGGTTTAATAAAGTATAAAGGCTGCCTTTTATATTTTCCCCCCTAGAAACCAAATGTTGGGTGGGGGTAGTTCAGTTTCATCCAGTAGATCATAAATAGGTTGTTTGGCGGCAGCAGTGAATGAAAGCCCCAGAAACACAAAGATAATACCTTGAACACATTTACTTATAATGTCACCATTCTATAAAATATATTTGTATTGTAAAATGCCAGTTTTTCTGTTTGGTTGGCTTCCAGTGGCACTTCATATGTATTGTCTCCACTGAATATGATAGATTGATTGGGGCCATTGATGCAAACTACAGATATCTTCCCTTGTCCTCATTTTCATGGCCCAGTACCCAATTACTAGAAATTAGGTGGATTTGGACATAACTGGGAAAGATTGAGTGCATTGTCTAATTCTTATAGCAAACCTCCTGCAATACATTTCTTACATGCTTTGCTTATTTATAAGCAGTGTGTCAAGTCAAACTATTACATTTTGGTGCTCCTGGTCCCTTAAAGATATACTGTCATCCCACAAATTTCCATTTCATTTTATGCATGTCTAATTAGGTCCGTGCAGATTTCTGTTATTACCATTATCCATTCCAAGTGTTTCATTTGCTTTGCAAATATTTCTTATCTTAATTACACTGCTTGTTAGCGCTGTTGAAAACCAAACTGACACTTTTTTTTCCATTTCTGTTCTACTCTACTAGATTTTAAACATTGCTATTTTGGTTGATGGCAATGTTTCTTTAAAGGGATACTGTCATGGGAGAAAATGTTTTTTTTTTTAATTTTTTCAAAACGCATTCAGCAGAATTCTGTACTGAAATCAGTTTCTCAAAAGATCAACATATTTTTTTCTTTATATTTAATTTTGAAATCTGACATGGGGCTGGACATATTTTCAGTTTCCCAGCTGCCCCCAGTCATGTGACTTGTGCTGTGATAAACTTCAGTCACCATTTACTGCTGTACTGCAAGTTGGAGTGATATCACCCCCTCCATTTCCACTCCAGCAGCCTAGCAACAGAACAATGGGAAGGTAACCAGATAGCAGCTCCCTAACACAAGATAACAGCTGCCTGGTAGATCTAAGAACAGCACTCAATAGTAAAATCCAGGTCCCACTGCGACACATTCAGTTACATTGAATAGGAGAAATAACAGCCTGCCAGAAAGCAGTTCCATCCTAGTGATGGCTCTTTCAGAAAGCACATGACCAGACAAAATGACCAAAGGTGGGAAACGAAGATGTGGATACCTGTTGGCAAGAACGTTTATCACACCATCTGATAATAACTGTTTAGCAATATTCCACCATGGAAATATCTGTGTAGGAATTAACTCACACATTTAATTGGCTGCATTGTTAGGACTGTGTAAATAACGTGTAAAGCTTTATCACTACCAGCATTTTTGCTTTGCTGCAGTTAAAAGCAAGTTTTTATTTAAAACTGTTTTCCATTAATCAGCCTTTATTAACTGGGGACTGGGATGGTAGTTTTTCATAGAAAGTTCAGTGTGTAATTGGCTATTTCCAACATATTATTGCCATTTAGTGCTGCACATCTGTATAAAGAATGTTATTTTTAAATGTATTTCAGTAGTTGAGAAATTATGTTTTGTTCTTACCAAGCTCTGCAAATACCTCCCTGTCTGCTCTGTTGCTGTAGTTCTGTAACCTATTGGTTTGCATGGAATCCACATCTGCTGATAAAAATCTGGTCTGCACTATGGACGGAAATTTCATGTCCAGTTACATGGCGGTGGGCTGGTTGCAAAAAAAGTCAATTGTTGGAGGATCTGGTCTAGGTTTCAGAGATGGGACTCGCAAACGACTCTACTTTAAAAAGTAAAACACTATTCTGTTCTTTCGGGGGTTACAACTATGGATCCATAACACTATTCCAGGTGGAACACACTCTGGCCGCTTGAATGAATCCTTCCAGAAGGGAAAGAGTTTGATAAAATCTGCAATCATTGGAATTTTTTTATTGAACAGTACAAAATATTGTTGGTTGGTTCTCAGACCAAGTCATAGACTATGCAATCCTTTGTAAAGCCATTTGTATCCATAAAATAAGTCTTTCTAAAGATGGATAGAACATGTATTCGCTTCGGGAAAAATTATGTTTCTCAGAAGTGTTCTTTGAAAGGGTTCATGTTGTTAATTTTATAATTGCTAGTATGTTTTGTTCTGTTCAACTTAGAAACGGTGTTGGTATACTTATGTTGCAACAGAGATACTTTATATCATATGCTGACGTTTCTTAATAGTTTTGTTTTTCATTATAGTTTCTCAGAAGGGTTCAGCTATGTGTGATTGATTGCCTCTTGGTTCATGCTTGGGTTGGTTGTGGTATAGTTGTAAGAACCATGGAGAAAGGCTAGTGGCAAACGGACTGGAAAGGACTTCTTGAAAGTCTGTTGGGATAATAACCAGTCCTGCCTAGACAACTGAAAACTTGTATAAAATCAGTCAAATTTGCCTGTGCTTAGTAACCACTGTGTTGGACCACTGCCCTGCTACTTTCAATGCAAGAAGAGGAATAAGTCTTGTACAGTAAAACCGTTGATGTGATTGGGAGTGGTCAGATTTGCGTTGTTTGGATTTCCACTTTAACTAGAACTATTACTGACAGGTGCTTATGAATTGAATAATGTTCATTCAGTATTTGGGTTTGCAGAAATGCTTACATTGTGGAGGTTGTTGGTGTTGCATAATCTAGAGCCTTACTGGTACATGCTGCATGATTTCTTTTGTACCACTATACACATCTAGAGTATCCCCATTTGATCTCCCTAGTCCCACCTTCTGTTTTTTTAATCCGGGACAGGGTAGTGAACTGCTCTAGTGTGTAGGGTGTGGAGGAGGCTGTCTAGACCACCAGCACACAGAAGGTAAGCCTGGGTTGCTGTTTGCTTCCCACACCTGAGATGCACAGATTTATACTTTGATAGCATCTGGAAGATGTCACAATACATTAAAACCCCCTTCATAAAAGAGCCAAATAGTGTACGCAGGGCAGCCATCAGGGGGGGACATGGGGGAGAGTTGTAGGTGGCCCCGAGGGTAAGGGGGCCCCAGCCACGCCACACTTACTTGATTAGCCAGGCCCCCCATCTTTCTGAGAGCTGCTGACTTCAGGAAGGCATGGATGTTTTAACGGGCCCTGGCCACCAATTTTCTTATAATGTGGGGGGGGGGCTGGCCATCATTTTTTTTTCTCATGTGGGGTCCTAGCCACCAATATTTTTAATGGGGGGGCAGCAGGCACACCTTAGCAACCATTATTTAAACCTCTGTTCCATATAGACAGTGGATTAGTAGAACTGTTGGCTGGATGCCATGTAGGATAGCAAATGCATGTGAATTAATACGTACTGGCACCTACAAAAAAGCAGAAAGAACATGTAATGTGATCATTTAATATCACTGTACCCTTCTGACAGCCAGAGATCTTTTGTTCACCTTTTTCAAAGATTTAACATCATTAGCCTTTCTTATTTTACTTTGTTTCACTCCCTCTAAAGCAACACATGCTTATCACCAATGTTCTCACTGCAGCTGAGCTTTCACAAGCCTGACTATAGCAATAATTAGCCAAGCTTGGAATATAATATACAGAGGCACTTTGCTATTGTGCTTGTGTGTTGTGTAAAGCAGACTGTAAGATAACCAATTTTGGGCTGACTCTTGGGGAGTTTGCTTCTGTAGCCCCTTGTGCAGTCCCACCTGAACTTAGTTGTATTAATTGTTTAAAATGTGGCTGCTGATGCCTCCCAGTTATGAATGTGGCCACCTAGTGAGCCAGAATAGCTTCAGATAGCCCAACCCCACAGCCATATTTTGACCCACTCAGCTGACCTGTTGACCTATTTGATATTTGTAGTTGAACTTGTTGGTGGCAGATTGTAAACTGGATTGTGCTCCCCCCCCCCCCCAGCAGCTCATCAGCAGAACAATGGGAAGGTAACCAGATAACAGCTCCCTGGTAGATCTAAGAACAGCACTCAATAATAAAAATGCATGTCCTACTGTGACTCCTTCAGTTATATTGAGTAAAGCTGGCCATAGATGTTGAGATTTTTAAAAGATCGGATCCTCATCGTGAGACCACGATTTTCTCTGAACGATCGTACAATTTGACCATCAACTAAAAAGACCAATTTGCCAGGAAAACAAAGGGGAGCTGCCTGCTTGGCCCTGCAGACATAGATAGATTGCACTGGGACCGACAAAGATTTTTTGACCTGGCCGATCAATTTCCTGACAGATGTCGGCCGAAAAATCGTAAGATGTACGATCGTTCGAATACCACTAACCGCACGATAATTTCTAAGGATTGGTCGGACTTCTCTAAAATCGGTTGTTCGGCAAGAATCGTCGCGTTTATGGGGAGCTTAAGAGAAACAACCTGCCTGAAAGCAGTTCCAAAGTGCAGCATTGGCTTCTTCTGAAAGCAAATGACCTGGCTGCCTACAAACCAATATTGCAACAAAATATTACAAAATACACTTGTTGGGTTAGGAATATAATTTTACATGGTAGAGTGAATTATTTGCAGTGTAAACAGCGTAATGTAGCAAATAAAAACAACATCATGAAAATCATGACAGATGTCCTTCATATCCACAATAATGTAAGTTAGGGAGGAATTGCCACCTCCTTAGAAAATACACCAGTGCGTTGGGCTCTGGATTTAAAGAAGACTGATATTCGGGGATGATGCTTTTACCAGTAGTCACAGTAGACCAGTTATGTTGGGGAGTTTGCCACTAGCAGTGCCACTTTATGGATGTTATTCTACAACCTTTAATTTCCTATGCACCTAAAGCTGGCCATAGACGCAAAGATCCAATCGTACGATCACACTCTCCCGACCTGCCACTAACCATTCAGATCAAATAAAGTAGTAAAAGAACAGATCAGCCGATGTTCTGCCCCTGACAGCAATCATACAAAAGTTATGTCCGACAAAAGCTGGTGACAGTCTCCATCTTAAAATCGTATGATCGGAGATGTTATTGACAGCCGACAGAAATCTTTTAACCTGTTCAATCCACCAAACGACCGATCTCCGCAGGATGAAAAATTTCGTGACTCTCCACACACGGTCCGAAAATTGTACGAATCCTCGATTCGTACGATCAGATCTTTGCGTCTATGGCCAGCTTAAAACAAGCGACACTTTAACGAAGCATATACTGTATATATTTTTCCCTACATGTTTTGTAATAAAAAGGTGATGTGTTGTCTTGCCATGACGGCAATTCATAAAAATAACAACACACTGCCCTTTAATCAGGTTATCGAATCACAACTCTGTATATAATCCAGTTATCAGACATGGAAATACAAGAAAGGCTTCACGTTGTTTTGCACTTCCAACTAATTGTATAAAGTGTGATCGACAATCAAGGATACTTTGGAATAATCACCTGGCACCCGCAGTTAACAATGTCAATTACAATTAATCCTCTTATTCCCTCGCCACTAATATCTTTTCACTTCACCAAAACCAACTGTATTTGCAAGCAGACAGCTATTAAAAGTCGATTAATAACGAGCAGAGCGAGTTCAGCATATGCCTTTTTCCTAAGGATTTGCATCTCTTGCTTCTACGGTGAAGATGTAGCACTTCTCACAGCTAATTACTAAACAATGCAACCATTTAATTAATCTTGGATATAAAATAAAAGCTTCCTAAATGAGGCACCCTGTGTATTGCTGTTGTGATGGGGTGATTACCTATTCATTTTGCCACTTTCCCCCTACGGAAGAATGAGTTAATTACTGCCTGGCCGCCATTTACTTTTCCTTTGGTGGGTCAGAAATATCAGCGATATTCTCTGCGGTATATCAACATTACGACAGAACTATGAGCATTCGGCAATCCCAAGGAACAGCAGGATTTAAGTAATAAGCAAGTGTTGCACATATGGGCAGGGAATAAACTGGCACCAGCTTTCATTTAAAAATCTCTCAGGTATTGAGTTGCAGATGGGTGGATGAGAACTGTCAGTAGAGCAGAGAACGATGAAGGTCACGTATCTGGCTTCTTCTCTCCTCAGTCTTTTTAATAAACTTGTTTTTGTATTTTATTTTTCCTCCGCAATGGTTGATATGTACTTTCAGCGTTATATTTACATTTTATATTTACTTTATATTTATTAAAATCACAGCATTACAGAGTCTGTTTCGACATACAAAAATCAAATTACGGCTAACCTAGGTATCCCAAATATATCACTAACCTTTGAAAACAACACCTAAAACAAGGGACTTAACCATAAGTAGCGGCCAGTCAAATAATAATAATAATAATAATCATAATCAAAAAAGGAAAAAGTGAAATGATAATTAAAAGGCATTATTTAGCCCCAATACTGGCAACACAATTAAACCCATACAAGCATAGACAATGCAGCAGGGAGTTAACAATTTTACAGACATTTGTGCTGTTGCTAAATACAGGTACCTTGGAACCTGGTGTTTTCTGGATAAGGGGTTCTATCTATAATTTGGATGTTTATATGGTAAATCTGCTAAAACATCATTTAAACACAAAATAAACCAAGTCGGATTGTTTTTTCTCCAATAAGGATTAATTATATCCTAGTTGGGATCAAGTACAAGCTACTGTTTTATTATTACAGAGAAAGCGTAAATAATATACTTAAAGATGTGAATTATTTGATTAAAATGGAGTCTACCGTAGATGAGCTCCCTGTAATTCAGATCTATCTGGATAACAGGTTTCTGGATAACTGATCCTATATACCTGTACTACGGAAGTCCTTTCCATGCTGCATTTCTACAGTAGCATACTAGGGGCCATAGTGAGAATAAAAGATATCAATACTTTTACAACTTTGAAATCATATTATTAAAACAATTTATTATTATTTATTATCACATATGCAGCTTCTTTATCATTTTAAGGACAGATGAGGAGGTTTCTTGGCCAAGGTTAATCTGCACTATCCCCTATTACAAATCTCCTGAAGAAATAATTGTCCAGGGTAAACTGAATGTGACTTTGTGCATCGTTTTGTGCCTTATATATTAGACAGAGCTAATTCTATCCATAAAAGCCTGCATTCGTTTCGATCTAAATGTTTTTTTCTGGTGGATGTGATGGCTAGTGGAATTGCCACAAGTAAATATTTTTAGTTTACTATGTTATCATTTGGTTTTGTAAATGAAACAGCTCCCATTATAAGTTTAACAGAGCATAAATATAAGGCTGTGATCCCCCACCAGTGGCTCGTGAGCAAATTAAGGGTCCCCAACACCTTGGATGTTGCTCTCCGTGGCCTCAAAGCTGGTACTTATTTTTAAATTCTTGGAGGCATAAAAACCAGATGTACTGCCAAACAGAACCTCCTGTAGGCTACCAGTCCACATAGGGTCTACCAAATGGCCAATGACAGCCCTTATTTGGCACCCCAGGAACTTTTTTCATGCTTGTTTTGCCCCCTTTTTACCATTGAATTTGGCTCACAGGCAAAAAAGATTGGACACCCCTGATTTAAGGTATAGGTAAAAAGAATAAAAAGATAACAAAAAGAAAATAATAACGGGAAGGAAAAAATTGTAAGACATTAAATACTGAATCTGAAACTTATTCTGACAAGGGAATATTTTTATTCTCTATGCACCCAACATGAATGTTATAGGTAACATAGACTGTAAGGTCCCCTGGTGCAGGGACTCAAGTGAATGACAATTTCTGTAAAGTCCTATGGAAAATTTTCGATGCTACAAAAGTAACAAAAAATATATGTACACAAAGTAAAACTTGCCACATTGCGCGCTATATCACAGGAGGCAATTAACCTTTTGCTTGATTTGAGTTGGGTTAAAGAACGTGGAGCTGATTTAATATCACATGCTAAATCTGACCCATGCTGCCACCCATAGCAACCAATCAGATTCTTGCTTTCATTTTCTAACCACAGTTGGAAGTGCGATCAGTAGCCACAATAGGCCTTTCTCATAGAAGATGTTTATTATATTATATAACAGACACTGTGTCTGTGGTTTATAATCATTCAATTCCCCGTGTGCATTGCAGGCCACAAGGTTAAGGAGGAAAGTGCCTCACTATTAATAATGATACCATTAAATAACCAGACAATGAGTGCAGTGTGCCCACTGTATATGAGACAGAGAGGAATGATGAGCAGTGAAGACAAGTAGGAAAAGACATGTTATTGCACAAGCTGACCCTTTGATATGAGATGTAAATGAATGCACAAATAGTGCCCTGCTTAATCCATTTAATCAAGCGTGATTTGGAGTTGACTAAACACATTCCCCATGGAGCTGGCAGATAATAGTCTCACAATGACACCTGACACTCCCTCTAGCACTTCTCCAAATATTTCTACTCACTCTATTAAACAGATAACGCTATAAGGGTCAGGCCACACTGGGCATTTTGAGGAGATTTGGTCGCCTGGCGACTAATCGCCTCGTTTTTGCAGCGACCAATCTCCCCAAACGCCTTCCCTCACTCTATGCCGGCTAAAATGAAAAAACGCCGGCGCTAATCACATGCGGCGGTTCGTTTTCCGAGGTCGCCCGAAGTTGCCTCACGAGGAAACTTCTGGCGACTTCGGAAAATGAATTGGCGCGTGTGATTAGTGCCGGCACTTTTTCAGGCGACCAAATCTCCCCAAAACGCCCAGTGTAGCCCCGCCCTCTCCCTGAGTCTGCCCACTCCCTGAGTCCGCCCACTCCCTGAGTCCGCCCACTCCCTGAGTCCGCCCACTCCCTGAGTCCGCCCACTCCCTGAGTCCGCCCTCTCCCTGAGTCCGCCCTCTCCCTGAGTCCGCCCGCTCCCACACAACTTTTATCCACCTTCCTTACCGCAGGTAAGAGAGCGGCTGGGGAGGTGGGTTTTTTGATTAGATTTAGAAGAAGCAAACCACACAGTCTGGGTGGTGAATTTGATAGGAAACTTTCTTAAAGAGGCAGTTTTCCTTTGAGTTACTTCTTAGTATAATGTAAAGAGTGACATTCTGAGACAATTTGAAATTGATTTTAATTTTATTATTTGTGGTTTTTGAACCTTTTAGGGCAGACACACGTGGAGATTAGGCGCCTGGCGACAAATCGGCTCTTCTTCTGGTGACTAATCTCCCCAAACTTCCTCGGAGAGCTTCATTTTCCGAAGTCTACCAAAGTTGCCACACGAGGAAACTTCAGGCGACTTCGGAAATCGAAGCGTTCACAGTGCTATCCTGCCGGCAATTTAGATAGTACCCGGCAGGAAGGCAGTTCGGGACAGGGAGATTAGTCTCTTGAAGATGAGGTGATTTGTCGCCGGGCGACTATATCTCCCTGAATCTCCACATGTGTCTTTGCCCTTATTCAACCACTCTCCAGTTTACAATTTAAGCCATCTGGTTGCTAGTGTCCTAATTAGCCTAGCAACCGCACATTGATTCGAACAAGAGACTTCTATATGAATAGGAAAGGGCCTGAATACAAAAATGAGTAATAAAAAGTAGCTTTGCAGAGCATTTGTTTTTTAGATTTTAAAGACTTAGAAGAAGGCAAATAACTAAAAAAATAAACAAAAGTTGTTTAGATTTGGCAGGTCTATAACGTACAAGTTAACTTAGAGATTTAATTAACTTAGAAAAAAAGCACCAAATCTTTAATCTCTATTTCTGGCCTCGATTCATATCCTCATCTTTAGACCCAATGTAGAGTCTGATGCAAACATGTCATAAGTAACCCATGAGTAACTCATTTGATCAGACAACACAATGCTGCCCTAATTCATTCACACTCGGAAACCGCAAAGCATTGTTTCATTTGAAAACTTAAGGTGGCCATAGACGCAAAGATCCGCTCATTCGGCGACATCGCCAAACAAGCCGATCTTTCCCCGATATGCCACTAACGGGCGGTGCTATATCGGGGGTAATCTGAACGTTCAGCCGTGTGCCCAAACGATCGGATTACGATGAGAGTGCAATGGGCTCCGGCGGGACGTTAGGGACAAAATCTGTTCGATCGACCAAACGACCAATCTCCGCCGGACGAAAAATGTTGGGACTCTCCACTCCTCGATGAATCCTCGATGGATCTTTGCGTCTATGGCCAGCTTTAGTTCATGTGTAACATCACTGTAAGTATAGATGAGTTTGCTGCGTAAGTGTAAAACAACCATCTGATCTGAAAGCTAGCTTATGGCGATGAAGAGGACGAACATGGAGCGTTTGTTAAGATTGACATTTTCACTTAATAGAAAGAGACAGCAGCATGTGTGAGGGTCAGAAAGGTTACCTCATTCAAATCAAATGTCCGTCCAGCTCGAGATCTTACATTTAATGCAAACGGACGTAGATGCAGGGTGAGGTGCAAACTGTTTTTGCACCTCATTCAATTGCACTGATTCTTGGCAACATTGGGGGGCAGATTTATCAAAGGTCGAATTTCAAATTTGTGTGAATTTTTTTTTTTTATTCTATTAAATTCGAATGTACCTTAACTCGAATGGTATCTTATTTAAGAAAACTCGAACATCTACAATTCTAACGAACGTTACTGAACCGAACACTCTAATGGAATCCAACTGAAACTCGATTCAAGTTTTTCTCCGAAAAAAACCTGAATGTCAGGAAGGCTATTAACTTCTTCAAATGGGTCAACGGACCTCTACATGAACGCGGCAGTTTTTAGGCGGCGAATATTCGAATTAGAACTGTTTCCATGGTCGAGGTGTGATACATCTCACTTTTAAATTTACATGCGAAGTTTACATGCTTTTAAATTCGAATTTGTGAGTTTTGACACAAAAAAAATCTCGAGTTCTAATTTACCATTCGAACCTGCCCATAACTTTAATTTTCTAAAAAAGATGCAGCTGTCTGTTATATCTATGCATAAATAAGATCTTGTGCAAATGTTTTCTGTTTTATCCCCCCTAAATAAAACCGCACTCTAATATCTAACGCTTTTTTTCCTCTCTTTCCTATAGGAAGCAGCCCCCAAGACAGCCCACGGAACTTCTCTCCCAGTGCGTCTGCTCATTTTTCATTTGCACGAAGGTAGGAATTTGGTCCCAGAGTACACAGGGCACTATTTCTCTTTTACCAGCGGCTAATTAGCATTCTAATCTTATCTAATTGCTTTCTAATGTATTGTAGCGAGGAAATGACACATTACTCGGTATTATTCTGCTCCATGCATGGCTTGCCTTACACATGCTCACAGTAGGAACTCTTTTAAATAAAGAAATGAAGTTTGTAAAGATTATTCTATATAATTTTAATTTTCTTTCATATCTTTAGTGTTATGAAACCCTTACTATTCTTACTAATTTACTGAGTGTGTTACACATTTTTAAAATAAAGAGTTTAGTACCTGAGTAAAGCACTGGCATTTCCTTAAGGTTGCCAATGTGTCATTTATATAAAAACTATACCAGCTTTGTGCAGTTCTTGCGCCAGTCCCGCTGAGTGCACAATCTAAAAGATCTTGTTCTGTACATTGGCAGATAATTGAATGGAAGTACAAAGTACACATTGTAACAAGGAGCTGGAGACATATTAAAGCTCTTTTAAGTACCTTTGATGGAAACTGTAATAATTATGTAGTCATCTCTCCGTTATAAAACCTCCTGTTATTATTCTATAGGACTTCATAGGCGCTCTACTGGTATTATAATCAAGAAGTGCATTTATTTTTACTTTAATTATTTTTTTTTTTTATTATTGCCTTGCATTCCCTTTGAAATGACTATAGCTTAGGCATTTACAGCTGAGAAAAAGGCTGAGTAAATAAATTATACAGTAGGCAGCAAGATTTTAAAGGTCTTGTGTGCTCAGGCATTTGTGGATATTAATTAGTGTGGTGCCAACAGATGCACTCAAGTAGAGGGAGCATAACCTGGATGAGGAACACACAAGCCATATGCATGCCCATTGTTGGGATCAACAAGCCCCATTAGAACATTCTCTGTGTTCACCTCCAAGGATGGCATCAGTGTGCAGTCTTGTATGGGTGGATTTATATAGAGCAGAAAATGTTCAAGCAGAACTGTTCACCCCTCATGGGATTTAATGTTTGAGATACTGGGTATTACTCAGGGGCGTAACTACAGAAGAAGCAGACCCTGCGGCTGTAGGGGGGCCCGGGAGGTATAGGGAAGCCCTAATTCATATACAATTGCAATCAATATTGGTAAAAAAAAAATCAACATCTAGACATTTTGAGGGCCTGAAAAATAATTTGCTGTGGGGCCCATTAATTTCTACTTACACCACTGGTTTTAATCATAGTTAAAGGACCAGTAACACCTTTTAGAGAACCCAGTCCCAGTCAATGCACTTACATTAGTAACATCCAATATGCAGCTGCATCATACTTTCTACTAAGGAAAGTAAAAAAAAATGGAAACCGCAGTTTTCCAAGGGGCCCCACCATCTTGCAGCAGTAAAAAAGCTTATTTTCACTTCCGGAAATGATATAACCATTGACCTGCTAATGACCTGACCCGATATGGTGAAGTGTGGATGTCCTTTGTGGTTCACCTTTAAGTTCATTTTTTTGTATCTTATAGAATGGCTAATTCTAATCTTTATTGTTTTTTAATTATTTGCCTTCTTCACCAGACTCACTTCAGCTTTCAAATGGGGGTCACTGAAGCCGTCTAAAAAACAAAGTGCTCTATAATGCTACAAATGATTGTTTTTTTATTATTTATCTTTCTATTGAGGCCCTTTCCTATTCATATTCCAGTCTCTTATTCATAATACATAACAAACGTTAATTTAAAGATGAACAACCCCTTGTAACCCCACTGACGCTTATATATGGACAGCAATTTATCAGAATAAATTATATATATTACATATATATATATATATATATATATATAATATATTACAATTTTTAAGAGCTGTAATGCAAGTTAAATCCCTTCTGAATAAAGTTGTGGAACACAAACGTGTAACCTTTTGAAACTATCCTAATATCAATCCATTGGAAAACAAACAGAAGCCCCAGAAAGGACATAAAACAGCCCCTAGATACAGTCCCAAGATATCAATCTGCTTACCTTGTTTACTTGTTCCTATCTAACCTATGTTTCATTCTCAGCAACACACCAATCATACATCTCTGTAGGGATTTCAATAACCTGGCATCCTGTAAGGTAGGGCCAGATTGGTGAATTATTTTGTGGCATTTAAGGGTTGGGGCAGACGGGCAGATTCGGGGAGATTTAGTCGCCTGGTGACTAATTGCCTCTTCTGCTTGGTGACAATCTCCCGAACTGCCTTCTGTCTGCCTTCCACCTGCTTGAGTGAAGAATCGCCTGCGCTAATGCACTAGCGGTGCTTCCATTTCCAAAGTCGCCTGAAGTTGCCTCACGAGGAAACTTCGGACAACTTCGGAAATCCAAGCGCCGTGAGTGCAGTAGCGCAGGCAATGCTTCATTCAAGCAGAAGGAAGGCAGACGGAAAGGCAGTTCGGGAGATTGTTGCCACAAGGTGACTAAATCTCCCCAAATCTGCCCGTCTGCCACAACCCTTAGGGAAAACTTTAACTTTTGTGAGATACATAAGCCCACAGCATAAACTTCAGAATCGATTAATACAATTAAGTTATGGGTTGTATGAATATTACTAGAATTGCCTGCAGACTACTATATACCAGGCAACACCATTAGTTAGTTAGGCTATCCCTTTTTTCTCCCAATTCCTCTATGAGAGTGGGAACTTGAGAACAATCAGGGGAGGAAAACATTTTTTTCTTTGCAAAGACTACCAATAGAAGGTTTCTTCAATATGTTAGGGTCGCCAATCAGGAAAAAACAGCAAAGAAGCAGATTAACTGCTATTCAATCTTTATTGTGCATTCCACACGACATGTTTCGGGCAGCAAGGGCCCTTTCTCAAGTGTGTACAAGCCAAAGTGAACAAGTGCTTTATAGTGCCATACAGGAAGTCCCACCCCTCTATCAAAAAATTCTTTTGAACCACAGTTAACCCATTACCACTAAGAGATACAATAAACAATTGCTCATTAACACAAGTGATATATGGTATAAAAACAGGTACAAAAATTTAAAATACTTAAAAGTCCAAGATATCATAAAAAACTTGTTGTGGCTGTGCAGAGTCCTGATACCATCTGAAGTTTCCAAATCCCATAACCATTAAAATGCGGTCTACCGCAATAGAAGGTTTCCACTGGAGAACTTATTAAATGTATAGCAGTCAGTCCCTTGGACAAGCCAAGACTCCCTTACCCTTCATTATACTCCACCTATAACTACTCATGGGAAATGGGTTCATGATGTAACTGGATAGTTAATATGAGCACAGTGTCATGGAGCAATATGTACACTTAGCTCTGAACATTTCATTAAAAATTGTCCTGGCTTAGGCATTTCTTTTTGAATCAATTTTAACTGTCTTGCCTAAAGGGACAGACTGGGAGGTGTGACTATAATAAATGGTGTTCGTATTAAACAGGGTTGATAGCCTGAGAGTTAATATTTAAAGATTTCAGGGTCAGCAGCGTTTCAAGGTTGCCATTTGTGCACTGTTGGCCAATGACTTTTCACAGGAATATGTGGGAATGCTTGTTAATGTATCCTTGTTTAAGTTCTAACACAGGCCAAACAAATAGAGGCAGTCTTCTCCCTTAGTGTCAACCCATGGGTCTAGCACATTCTTTTCTTCTTTTATAGTTTTTGAACTGTTTGTGTTCTTCCCCAGACTCACTCCACCTTTTAAATTGAGGTCCCTGATCCCATCTAAAAAAACAAAGTGCTCTGTAAAGCAACACTCAAGAAAGTAACTGTGACTGTTTTGCTAAATTGGACACAAGTTGCAATATGGATGGGCATAGGTGCCTTTTGTGCTTAGCTCCTTGCACTTTAATTAAAAAGTGTATGCAGCTATTTCGGTGCAAGTAACTTTGTGATCACTGTTTAAGTGCTTACAGTTTTGTGTACTGCTTTATAGTTGCGATTATGTTGTGTATATGAGCCATCAGGTCTGTGCCTATAGTTCAAGTTAATCCCACCACATTGGCCATTGACCCATGAGAGCCCATCTCCGTTCCTCAGAAGAGTTCCAATGTGCTTTCCCTCTTACCATAGCTAGTTAGTGGAGACTGCTTTTCAGGCGAGTGGTGCGTTCCATGCATTTTGTTTATAAAGCATTTACATATGAAGGACTTGAAGAATAAAAAGAAAAGGTTTCACAAAGTGATGGCTCGATACAGAACAGCCGTTGCATCGCCTGCATACAAAATACCTGGCTTGATGTTGGCTGGAAAATAAATGTTGAAGTGAAATATGAACTTCTATAACCTGAGCGTTTAGGTTTGATTATTGCCAAGCCGTTGAGTTTTACGTTGTGTGTGAAAACTTCATAGGAAAATAACTGTGGCACAGGGTTGAAAAGATTCGTCTCATTTTCCAGCACTGGGCAACTCTGCACCTCGGCAGTAATCAATAACAACCAGTCAGTGATAGGCTTTGTTCAGCAAGCTGGGGGTAGGACAATTAAACATTTGATTGGTTGCCATGGATCACTGCCCTTGTTCAAACTTGCCCAGTGTTAGTATATGAACCTGATGTTGAATATCCATTTACTTGAATATTTATTTGACAACAAGGTGCAGTATGACCATAATTAGGCAGTAAGGCATTTCCAGCCCCTCTTGCCATCTATACTTTATTCTTAGCAGCTGCCATATTGTTTGCTTTGCCCAATTAATCCTTCATAGGCAGTAACAGCAAAAAAAAAATGTATACTTGAATAAGGTTTGTTTTCTAGTTAACTAGGTAAATATATATCATTGTACAAGCCTGCGCTTATGTGGAGATATTTGCAGACTTATTAATAACTATTATTAATGCCTTGCTCATTTAAAACAGGACTGACGGGCGCCGCTGGTCTTTGGCATCTCTCCCCTCATCTGGATATGGAACGAACACACCAAGCTCTACTGTGTCTGTAAGTTTCATTACTAGAAATATTGTATTGTTTGCTTTTGTGGTGATAAAGGGAACTAAGTCTCATGTCAAACAAAGTGACTTCACCACCTGTGTATTTCATCTGGCTGAAAAGAAGCCTCACGCATCTCCTTCTCACTCCCGTAATTTAAATACTGCCAGAATGCCGTTTGAGTATTTTTGCTGGCAAAGAGACTGCCCTGTGTGAAATAAGCCTAAAACGGTATTCCTAATTAAGTCGATTTCTGTTAATTTATTTTATGGTATAGGGTTGCTCAGTCACTGCCCATGGCTAGCAGTGTTAATTAGATGAGTTCTGTTAATGAATTTATGGCTCAGGGCATTCAGGGTTATTAAAGTTACTGCAACCTGTAGTAGCTTTGCTGTTGATCAGAGGTTTAGACCATTTGGTTTCAGTCTCTCTTGCAGTTCAGCATTTTATCAGGCCTCCCTTACTCATATCAGGGCTGCATGTGTATAAAAAAATACTGTTGTGATGCTATTGGTCTCTGTGTTTCATGGTGACATTACAACTATTGCAGCTCTCAGACTATTAAAGTGGTTCTGTCCCGCACTGATTCGGGTACTGTTAGGTCAACCTTATAGTTTGGGGGTGGATGTTGTAAGTAATTTTGCTATAGTTTTAGAGGCATCCTATTGCTTCAGGTGTATTCAGAGCAGCAGATACGCTGTTGAAATGATCTGATTTTAATTTTTCATAAGATTGGGACACCCTTCCACTGATTTGGACCTTCCCAGTGTTAGGAACCTCTGCTCTCACATAATTGATTTACTCTCTGTATATTGTAATTATAAACTATATATAGTGAATAAAGTTCCCCCTTTTGTAAAATATAAGGATATTATAAGTTACCGAGGAGTTCCATGACCAGAAAAAAACGAGGCCAAAGGCCGAGGAATGGAATTCCGAGGTAACTTCCGAGGTAACTTCTAATATCCTCATATTTTCCAACAGGGGCTACTTTATTTATTATAATACACAAGTTTTAGTTAGTCGTGCCAAAAATGACATCACTTCTCAACGTTTATAACTGATGACATCACTAGTCACATTTATATAGTGAATAAAGTAACCCCTGTTGTAAAATATAAGGATATTATAAGTTACAGAGGAGTTTCATGTTACCGAGGAGTTTCATATTCTCATATTTTGCAACGGGGTACTTTATTTATTATAATTCACAAGTTTCAGTGAGTCATGTGACAGAAATGACATCAGAACTTACCGTTTATAACTGATGACATCAGAACTCACAGTTTATAAGGATATAATTTACAAGATATTCATGGCTTTTGTGTATTATATAGTGAATAAAGTACCCCCTCTTGTAAAATATAAGGATATTATAAGTTACAGAGGAGTTACATGACCATATAAACAGCGCCGGATTTCCGTGTGCGGCGCCCCTAGGCCGCGCGGTCCGACCAGGCGGCCGCGCGGTCCTAGCGCCCACCTCACCTCCCCTTCCCAGCGCGCCAGCGTTTTTTCGTCGGCGCAGCTGCTGTAATTGAATGGGGACGCACGCGTCCCCATAGTGCGGCTGGGCGGCATGCCGCCCCTATTTTTTTGCCGCCCTAGGCCGGGGCCTATGCGGCCTTGCCGCAAATCCGGGCCTGCATATAAACACACAAGGCCGAAGGACGAGTGTTTTTACACAGGTCATGGAACTCCGAGGTAACTTCTAATATCCTTATATTTTCTAACTGGGGGTACTTTATTTATTATAATACACAAATTTCAGTGAGTCGTGACAGAAATGACATCAGAACTCACCATTTAAACTGATGACATCAGAACTCACCGTTTATAAGGATATAATTTACAAGATATTCATGGCTTTTGTGTATTATAGATGTATTCTGCACAAATGGATTAATGTGCAGTAATGGGTGTCTTCATTGTATGAATCTGTTCCTGCATTGGGTGGAATTAATAACTTTGCTCAATGTTTTTATTTATATCTTACCACCTAACTGTGTAAATGTAGTTATCCATGAAAAATGATATACCCGTCCTATAATGCCCTGGTGTACATCAGTCACTGGAAGGGGGCAACATGAGACATAACTGGGCGTTTGTTTTTGAATCTGACCTGTGTGCTAAGGATCAAAATTAAACTCACTGAACAGTTTTTTTGCATGGAGCCCCTTTTTAAGTCTTTCTAACATGGCCTTTATAGATGACATGTTTGGCTAACTATTATAGAAACATTTTTTTAATGTACATACAGTGAAACCTCGATTTTAAGTCCCCTGATTTTAAGTTTTCTCGCATTTTACATTTTATATTTGTTGTCCCACCAATTTATAATGCATTTCCCTGTCTTTAAGTAATGTTTTCCCTAATTTTACATCAAAATTGCCAGAGAGGCCTTGCTCATACCCCTCATAGTCTAATGCTGCACTGATTAACCATTATTATTAACGCAGTAAATATTGTATGTCAAAGTAAAATTTATTCCTGTGCTTATATCCTTTCCGTACTTGAAGAAAAAGTTACTATAACACATTTCCCTTATTTTACTGGATTTTACATAATTTTTTTCCTGGTCCCCTGAAAAAACGTAAAATGGGGGTTCCACTGTAGTTTTATTTTTACACTGAACTATACCTTTAAAACCTTTTTTGATAGGCTGATGATCTATTTTCTATGGGTGATCCTAACCAAGTGTCATCTCAGCTGCTTTACTATAAGATGCTCAAGCATTTTAAAACATTAGCTCAGTGTCAACCTGCTACTTTTAAACGATTGAGACGCTGCAGTTTTATGGAAGGTAACATGTCTTAAGTAATGTTCATGCTATAATGGAAACCATGCTATCAGTGAGTCTAGTTTGCCAGACATTTGAAGCTTTAATTCTCGCTCTTGGTGCTGTTGACGCCACTGTGCCACTCCTTTCCTGTCTGTAACATGACTTATTAGTCCCGGTGCGACGAGGAGATCAGGAAATGCAATAAGATCGGCATCAGTCTAACCCCACCTCTTCATAAGGAAGCTCGGCCTGTCTCCACAGCACAGGTGAAATTCCCATCACAGCACTTGTAATTTTTTTGTCCCTCTTTCAAAACCACAGTTGCGTCACATCAGTTAGAGCCATTTCGACTACACCATTGTTTTCTGTAGGAAATCTAAGGAGAACTAAATTGTCTCCCTTTTTAATAAACACCATTGTTGTTTTGTGTATGTTGCATGTAATGTTTAGCTTTTTATTTGGCAGTTCTTGCATAGATCCTTTGATGAGCTATTCATGCATGTGATTGTTGCCCTGAATAAAATCTGCCCTGGAGCCCAGAAAGAACATTATGTTTACAAGGATGCTATGCCTTTTCCTGATCCTAAACGTTTCGTGTTCCTCAAGTATAAGCCAAGACTTCGGGGCACATTTACTAAGCTCAAGTGAAGGATTCGAATTAAGAAAAACTTCGAATTTCGAAGGTTTTTTTTGGGTACTTCGACCATTGAATAGGCTACTTCGACTTCGATTCAAACGATTCGAACTAAAAATCGTTTGACTATTCGACCATTCGATAGTCAAAGTACTGTCTCTTTAAAAAAAACTTTGACTACATACTTCGCCACTTTAAACCTACTTAGCTCCAATGTTAGCCTATGGGGACCTTCCCCATAAGTTTTCTTAGCTTTTTCTGATCGAAGGAAAATCCTTCGATCGATGGATTAAAATCCTTCTAATCGTTCGATTGAACGATTTTTCCATCGATCGATCGAAGTATTTGCGTTAAATCCTTCGACTTCGATATTTGAAGTCGAAGGATTTTACTTCGATGGTCGAATATCGAGGGTTCATTAACCCTCGATATTTGACCCTTAGTAAATGTGCCCCTTGATGTGTAGTTATGAGGAAATCATATGTATCTTATTAGGAGCAGCTTTTATGTCTAGTGTTTTTGTGCTGCAAAGTACAGAATTACCCAATGGTGTTGTAAAATAACCCAAGGAGCTTTAACAAGTGATAGGATTACCATGCTGAGATGGATCCTCTGTATGAATCAGTCGTGGCTCATGTTCAAGCTTTAGGTGGAACCACATTAACCTCTTGGTTTAGTATGTCAATGTATTTATGTAAGATTATCTCCTTGAGAAGGACTGTGTTGTAAACCACCATATTGTTGTATCTGATATACGTAATCATTGAAGATGTTTCACTACTCATCCGAGCAGCTTCTTCAGTTCAACTGACTGGTGTGGGAAGTTTGCGGCATATAAACTTCCACTAATTGTTGGTGGGATTTGCTTCTATTCATACGTAAGAGGCTGACCACTCACTACATAGTACACTTTTTGAAAAAGTAATTGTAAGATGTAGTGGCACCTAAGTATTCATATTCACCTTATTTGATGATCCTTCATCCTCATGGGTGAAATGTGCCCTCTCCGAACCCTATTTGCATATAAAGTTTGATCTTTCTAAGACATCAGAATTTTTGGCTTTCTGCTCCTGGATGGAAATTCTAAATCTCTGCATCACCTGCACTATGGCAGAATGTGCCCACTAAAAGTGGAAGGTCACCCACTTTTGAAATCACAAACACGTGGATAAAGTGTGCATTATCCATACTGGCAATATGTGCAAGTGTTAGGTGTGCCACAAACACTAGTAGCTCATTAGATTTGATAACTTTGTCATGCCAACATTTCTGCACAAACATGGGGGTATTATTAACATTTGATGTTGCCCATAGCAACCGATCAGCAATTAGATTTGAGCAGTCACCTACAAGTTAAGGCCCCCATACACGGGCCGATAAAAGCTGCTGACAGATCTCGATCGAGCAGGTTAAAAAATCCCGTCGGAACGCGGCTGCATCTGTGCGTTTGTGGTCCCGCATTATGATCCGATCATTAGCCTGATATCACCCACTTCAATATGGACATATCGGGGAGAGATGCCAAACGAGCGGATCTCTACGTTTATGGCCACCTATATAGATATGCCACTATAGTGTGGGTTTTCTGATACAATACCTCTAGTTCAATAAATAACTTTGTCTCTATCAGTGTGACTAAGATGAGCACATCTGCCCATATTGCTATTTAACATACTAGGCAGTTTTATTTGGCCATATCCCAAATTCATTTTGGCCACTTAACTTTTTACCGAAACATAATAGGACTTTGTCAACCTTGTGAACTCTCTTATCTCACAACACAGCATTCTAATTAAAAATATTTTCCCTTAGGAATAGAAGCAAAAACCTAATTTATTAAACATTTCTGAATCCTATTTTCAGGACTGGTGTGGCCCATGGAAGTCTGGCAGAGTTGCATTTCATTGGGTGTGTGGCTAGCTGCACATGGGCATGTGTGGGTAGAGAAGCATGTGACCTTATGTTCCACTTATTAAGTTAGGAAAATATGGAAAACCCCAAGGATATCACTTCCTATTTCATATACTCTGCTACAAATTCTAATTTCGGGAGATGGCCAAACTCTATATAATACAGAGACTAAGGCATATTTTCTATCCATCTCCTAACCATAAAAGGTCTCATTGCTTAAAACATCCCATTATTTGTTTTTATATATGGTCTTTGCTCTCTTGCCTTCCTATAGCCGCTTCTCTTTTCCATAGTCCAATCAATATGGGATGTTATCTGGAAATCTGTTATCCAGAAAGTTCCAAATTACGGAAAGGCCATCCCCCATAGACTCCATTTTATCCAGATTTTTAAAAATAATTTCCTTTTTCTCTGTAATAATAAAACAGTAGCTTGTACTTCAAGCAAAGATATAATTATTCCTCATTGGAAGAAAAACCAGCCTATTGGGTTTATTTAGTGTTTACATGATTTTCTAGTAGACTTAAGGTAAGAAGATCCAAATTACGGAAGGATGTGTTATCCGGAAAGACCCAGCTCATGAGCATTTGGTATAACAGGTCATCGGTTTAGTTTTTGTCGACCCTAACTGTGTGACATTTGAAAGGTTCTTGAGAAATCTGAGAATGGCAAGCATAGAATGAAAGGATAGACAGGTGAGGGTATATACACAGTTTTAGGAGCAGCATGTTGTGCTTGTGTCAGCTTGGACTCTCTGTAATGTATGACTTTATTGTGCGTGAGTGTGAATCATGCGAATGATGTCATGTGTATCTCTTAAACGGCAAGTACCTGTGCGTATCTGATTCCCTTCAACACCTTTAAACAATTGAAACCAAGCACACAATACATTCCCAATCCTCATCACTTTCCTTTCTCACCTTTGCTTGTTGGAAAGGTGTCCTCATTTTCTTCCAGTATCCAAGCAGCCCGACGACGCTTCTGTTGTTGAATCACAATGAGCAGAAAACACAACTGTATAAAATATTGGTTTCTCGTCCAAATCCCTTACCAATCGCTACCTTCTCTCTTACTGGATTTTGCTGATTGCAAAACATTTTAGTGTTTGTTTAAAAGAATTGTAACATTAAAAATTAAAGAAAGTTCTTGGAGCAGGATTCCTGAATAATATATTTTTCGGCAGCCTATCTGTTTCATGGCCGTGGAATCCCTTGCTACTGGGTGTATTTGTGCTCAGCTCATAGTAATACAGCAACTAAGGCCATAGACATCGCCGCGTTTTCAGTGCGGTTCAGCTTTTTTAAAAGCCTTAATTAAGAGCTTTCTGGATAACGGTTTTCCGGATAAAGAATCCCATACCTGAATGAGTTTATATAAAATAGAATTTATTACCAGTTCATGAATGCATTATTAATTATACTTATGGCCAATTTAGCAATACAAAGAATCTCATTATATTAATTTCTCTTAATAAATTCACTAATAGATTTATAAGTATCATTCTTCCTCTGATTCAACTAATTTACACTGCTTATGTTTATGAAATGGACTACGCTCCTCTTACTATACAATTTCTGTCTTTTTTTTAACATTATTCTGGCAATATATATTTAGTAAACCTTTCAGGATGACTTATGTTGCATGAATGCGATAATATGCGTTAATATAAATGTTTGCCAGAGTATCTGCAATGACAGAAGTGTTTGCACTTTAGTAAACTTGATCTTGTGGTTTTTCTGGTGCAGCCATTATCACTGTTTATCGCACCATAGTAAACAGACAGCCAAGCAGTGTATATGCAATATCTGTATACTTTAGTATGCTATTTGTGCTTGTGAGGACATTGTGGTTAAGGGCACTGCTGCTTCCTGTTTTACCATTTGTCTGGTGATTCATATTCCTGTTCCTGTTTCCCTCTTCCTGTCTAGGCTGATAGTAAGTACGGAGCAGGACAGTCTTACCTGCCATGTTATAATTGTACCAGAAGTTAGGGTCAAGTTAGGATTGCCAGTGGGTTTTTGGGAGGGCTGTAGGGGTCAAAACTGCCTGCTTTTCCTAATTTGGATTCCCTAAGTTTGACACGGTGATCACCAATCGGCCGATCATCACATCATTGCTCCGCCCACCACCCTGTCTGCGCTACATCACCACCCCGCCCACAACGCCACCGCCCTTCCCCTGTGACATCATTGGACCACCCGCAGATGGCAACCCTAGTTACTGTGCTTTTGTGACTTTCACCTGCACCAACACAGCAGCACCGTTTAATCTACTGCCAGCCAAGCAGTTTATCCCACTGTTAGCTTAAATTTCTTTTACTGTATACAGCTGCTTATTAAATGCATATATACCAACACGTTACAAGACAGTGGTGTAATATGGAATAATAATCTTGTGTAATTTTTATTGTGTTCTCATTAACAGTGACTACATATCCCTGCCAGAAAGTCTGTGTAGGTCACAGTACCCATTTGTCATCATTACATGGGGATTGTGCAGTGTCATTAAACAGCAAATAGTGCTTGTCCTCATACACACACATATGGCCATAAGTTTGTATGCTGGCTTACAAAGAATGCAGCTCCTTGTGTCCTTTATTTTATTTAGCCAGTCTTAATAGCACCTGCAGTGTTACTATATGGGATCCCTTATCTGGAAACAGTAAAACAGTGCTTCTACTTGATGGTAACTAAGCTGCATGAATCCAAATTGGTCGCAAAACAATCCTGTTGTGTTTATTTCATCTTTAAATGAATTTTAGGAGACTAACGTTTGGCGATTCAAATTACAGTAAGATCCCTTATCCATAAAACTCCAGGTACCAAGCATTCTACATAATAGAATCCTGAACATTTACTGCATTTTATTAATCTATTATGTCCTGCAGTTGATGTGAAAAGCTGCGCCACAACATGTGGATTGTGACCATGGCACTGTCTACATGGAGTCATTATACCCTGCCCATGTCTGCTTGGCTTTTCTTCCGTAGTCCCTAAGCATAACTCCCAACATTTGAAAAATGAAAAGAGGGACAAAAAGTTGTGCATTGCGGTAAAAATTTTTTGACTCGCGTCCATTATATGACCACACCCCCAATTACCATGTCCATTTTACAAAATTTGGCAGGTTATGAAAGTTTAAACACATTTTTGGTTTTTATGTGTTATTACAGTTTTGCTAATGAAGGTGAATTGCCCTTTAAGCTGCAAGTCACAGATTCCCCAAGAGACCTGCTTATCTTAAATAGTTACAATTGTTTCTTTGCTTATCTTAAATTGTCTAAATGGAGCTGCTGACTGTTCTGGGCTCTTTGCCAAAAAAATCTCTTATTTTAATTAAGTTTCAAAAACTTTGTATCTTTTTCTGGCATCGATGCAGGAGCTCAAAGACACAGTTGGGACATTTCAGTAAGAAACCCGGGACTGTGGGCTGAGCTGTCAAAACTGGGGCCGTCCCTCAGAAAATGGGACAGTTGGGAGGTATGATACAGTCAGGTTTATTGGCTCTGATGGACTTGACTCTGGTGTGCGTGTATTAAACTGGCCATACCCGGGAAAATATTGAGCTGCAGACTGAATTGGCAGTTTTTCTGGCCCAACTGGTTAAATATCTAGCAGAAAGTTGTCCAGATACTACGTTAACTGATTGATTTGGCCATAGGTGTCCATAATATATGATTTTTTGACCCAGGGGACCAAACTATAGGTGGCCATACACAGGCAGATAAAGCTACCGATATTGGTCGTTTAGTCTAATTTGACCGCTTATCTGCCAGTGTATGGGGGCTTCCGACGGGTCTTTCTGATCGATATCTGGCCACAATATTGATCGGGAAGGTTTGATGACAGACCCGTTAGAGCCCATTCTTCCTGGTTGTATTCCAAACGTTCAGCCATAGGGCCGAATGTTCGGATTACTTTGATATAGCCCTGACATTAGTGGCATATCTGGGAAAGATCCACTCGTATGGCGATGCCGCCAAACGAGCGGATCTTATAGTGTATGGCCAGCATAACAGATCAGCTGAAATTGACCCAGAACTTAGGTGACCAAATTTTGCAAAGATATATTGTATTCTATGACTGTAGAATAGTAAGTTTCTTCTTGCTGTAATCCTTTCTATTTATGTTTTATGTAAAAAGAGAACATTACTGTAAAATGTCATTAATATGACTATATATACTTGTAAATACTTAATAAAAATTATTGAAACCGTAATCCACTACAGTAGTTTGAAAGCCCACTACAGAATGTGCGTAGCTTATGTTGTTACAAAGTTTACAAACCAAATAAATTTAATGTGTAATGGCAGGAAAAAGTGTTACTATAAGCAGGACTTAAATCAGCTATTTAAGATTGTTAATTAATAAGGAACACCATTTGAGGCTTCTATTACACCTATTTATGCTAATCTTTATTTATAACATTACTTTACAGCTAAATACAAACAGGGAAGACAAACACTGCAATAATTATACAGTTACAGAGTAGTGTTGCTTAGTGATGTCATTTGTGTTATTAAAAATAATAGCCTCCTAATTGAATGACCTTCATTTTGTTATTGTCACTGTCTGATTACTTCTAATATACTTGTCTCTTACAGTGGGGTGTCACTTGATATTACACGATGGCAGAAGCTACTCAGAATATTCATTTTAAATAGTAAATAGCGTTTGGGTAGAAATGCATTTCGATGACAGGTGTGATGCCCTCTGCAGTAGCAGCCACTTTTAAAATAATTATATAGAGAGCATTTTCCTGACTGACTGAGCACATTTAATTCAGTTTTAAAGGCTTTTCTGATTGGATTTCTTTCCAGTTAGTTCAGAATGTCCGGGAATGTTTCATGGAGTCAGAGCTAATTCATAAAATATATAGCATTCCCAGATTGCTTATACGTGGAACCTGAGCCGCCTCATGCCGAGTTTTTGAAGGATCTGCGGCCCACTTCATCTTCAAGGGCTTGAGATCCTTGAGATGTCCTGATAACCACAAAGCAAGATCTGTTTCTGGCAATCAAATTGCTGTGGCTAATCAGGAACTGTCAACACAACCTGTCTATATAGTAATAAAATATTTGATATAGAAGCAAGGGTCTTCTAGTAAAGTATAAGCAATCTGAAGTAGCTCCCTTCCCATATGCTGAACTTCGCTCCCACATGAGTTTAGATGTATCTGATTCTAGCATAAATTGTTCCTTTAAATTGATAAGAAACCATGCTTTGAATGGCTGCCTCCATGGCTAAACAGCAGCTTGTTTATATAAACTATAGTAGAGTTTCTGAAGCAAACACACCGGTTGTACCAGTGCAGCTCAACAGTACATTATATTTTCATTTCTTAAAAAGACTTACATTTTTTGGTGGTACTGTTCCTTTAAGACATGCACACTCTGGGGCAGATTTATCAAGGGTCAAAGTGAATTCGAGTAAAAAAATTTGAAATTCAAAGTAATTTTTTGGCTACTTCGACCATCAAATAGGATACTATGACTTTGAATTTACTTCGACTTCGATTCGAAGTAAAAATCGTTCGAATATTCAACCATTCGATAATCGAAGTACTGTCTGTAAAAAAAACTTTGCCGTCAATACTTCGCCAAATTAAACCTGCTGAAGTGCTATGTTAGCCTATGGGGACCTTCTACAACATTTTTCTAAGTCCTTACACATCAAATAAAAATCCTTAGATCTACGCTCGAATCGTTCAAACGATTTTTATTCGACCACAGGATTGCCAAATTTGCTGAAAAAACTTCGAATTCGAGTTTTTTAATTCGATGGTCGAATTTCTGAGTTTTTTGTACTTCAAAATTTCGACCCTTGATAAATCTGCCCCTATATGTAGAGTTCTAGTTCTAGAGCTGTTTTTTATGCATGCAACAAAATTAATTAATCCCTGGGAAGTTAAGAAGAGGAGATTTCATGGGGAGTCTGATCCCTATACATTTTTCTAAGAACAGGAAATGAGGATAATAGGATATATTTAATTTTTGATTAATTCAAACCACATTTCTTTAATAAAAGGTTTTCTTGGGCATCAACCCAAGATACAATATTTGCTTTTTCACTTCGTTAAAGGGGTTGTCCACCTTGAAGCACTCAGTTCAGTTGGTTTCATATAGTTCACCAAAAATAAAGATTTTTTCCAACTACTTTCTATTTGTGACCGTTTTTCTAATATTAAAGTGTAAAGTTTTATTTTTCACCTTCTAAGTAAGCTTTTGGGGGGGGGGGTTGGCAACTCCTTAAATGTTTTAAATTGATACATTTAGTGGATACGTTTGTTATCTTTGTCCCTGTTTAGCAGAACATATATGTATAAGTACATAAACTTCAATTTTGGGAATACAGTAAAAATACAGTAAAAAATAAAAGATGGAAAATGTTTGTTTATTGCAAGCAATCTGAAAACTGTTTGGAAGTTCCTTTTCTTCTGGCTATATTATTTTTTCTTTCCCCTTTCTTGTGCCAGAAGGGCAGTTGAAGTACTGGTATTGGATACAGAAAGTGAGATATATAGTCCCATGCTTCCTGGGCTGTAATGACCTGTCATTGTGCAATTTTTTTTATTGTCCTCAATGAGTATTCCAATTACAACTGATATCATCCATTTAAATTTCCCTTCATGTGACCTTCGGCTATAACCGTATAAAGATAGGTGTATAAAAAAAATAAATAAACACTTTTATTGTACTTTCTACTACCTGGTTCCATTGTGTGGTTCCATTTTTCTGGATAAAAAAGCAGGTATTCAGAGTGCTGCCAAGCAATATTGCACTCTGTTTATTCAAGCATTTCACTGCAGTTGATCAAATTGATCCTAGAGGCCACATAAGCATCTCTTATCTGTATGTATAAAACAAGAATATCCATTTTTAAAGCTTGTTATTGTAAAGTTAAATCTAGGACATGTGGGAGTTCTGCTTGATGTCAAAACCAAGTTTCTCCTTTCAGTATATATCGGCCACTTTGCAAAATTGTCAATGGTAAGGCTTAGCTAGGAAAAGAAGTGTCCCACTTATATATGGAAATGTTTGTGTTTATATTTCTTTTCTAGTTAATGGGGAATTCTGCACTGTTCTCAACTAAAATGTCACCCTGTTCTCCGCAGTCATCGTGTTCGTCCCAGGAGAAGTTACACCAATTACCATATCAACCCACACCTGATGAGCTGCATTTTCTGTCCCGACATTTCTGCACCGAGAGTATTGCAATCGATGACAGATGCCGGACCACTCCACTGCGCCCTCGATCCAGAAGTCTCAGGTGTGTGAGAGCTGCTGCTTTTGGAATGAGAAAATGTAATTGGGTAATGACGCACCCTCCTTTTGCTTGTAAATATTTCAAATGGAATATTACATTCATTTACAATCGTAATCGCTTAGTAGTGAGTGAAATTTTCTATCATAGAAAAGCCATGCAATCCTTTCAACAGAGTATTATTGTACATACAGTGTATATATTTTGTGCAGCTGTTATTGTTGGTTTTACTCTGTTCTTACATCAGCTGTAGCCACTTGTGATGATTGCTACCATTGTCTTCAGTTACCTATGGAAAGGTTCATAAGTGAAAACATATCCTCAACCAGATAGGTAGATGATCGCTAGGTAGATGATGAAGCTAGATACATGTTAGGTAGATAGACAACAATAGACAATGTTGATGCCTATAGACGTCAGAGATAGACAGACTACGTCAACAATAGATAATGGATAGATGATAGTTTGACAACAAGGATAGATTGATGACGATAGATTGAGAATAGCGATAGACAATGATAGGTGATAGATGACGATGATGACTCTTTCTTGTCTCTCCATTAAAAGAGCTCTACTAGCCATTTGGAAGTATACAACTGCAGCTTTTTGAAAAAAGACACATGACACACATCCATCAAGTTCAATTGCTAGTTGATCCAGAGGAAGACAAAAAAAAAACATTTGAAGCCTTTCCAGTTTGCCTCAGGGGGGGAAAATTCCTTCCTGACTTCAAGTTGGCAATTGGATCAATTTGTACTATGAGCTATCTTCCATAACCCTGAATGCTAAAAAGCCATCAAACTCTTTCTTAAAGTTATCTAATGTATCAGCCTGTACGACTGATTCACGGAGAGAATTCCACATCTTTACAGCTCTCACTGTAAAAAAAAAACTATTCTGAATATTTAGCTGGAACCTCCTTTCTTCTAATCGGAATGGGTGACCTCTCATCAGCTGGAAAGACCTTTCTAGTAAATAAAGCATTATTAGAGAGATTATTATATGATCTCCTTGTATTTATACATAGTTATCGTATCACCCCTTAAAGGAATAGTTCAGTGTGAAAATAAAAACTGGGTAAATAGATAGGCTGTGCAAAATAAAAAATGTTTCTAATATAGTTAGTTAGCCAAAAATGTAATGTATAAAGGCTGGAGTGACTGGATGTCTAACATAATAGTCAGAATCCAACTTCCTGCTTTTCAGCTCTATAACTCTGAGCAAGTCAGTGACTTGAAGGGGGGGGCCACATGGTACATTTCTGTTCAGTGAGTTTGTTGATCCTCAGCATTCAGCTCAGATTCAAAAGCAACAGATATGACCCATGTGCCCCCCCCTCAAGTCTCTGATTGGTTACTGCCTGGTAGCCAGGGTAACCAGTCAGTGTAAACCAAGAGAGCTGAAAAGCCAGAAGTAGTGTTCTGACTGACATGTTATACATCAAATCACTCCAGCCTTTATACATTACATTTTTGGCTAACTAACTATATTAGAAACATTTTTTATTTTGCACAGTCTATCTATTTACCCAGTTTTTATTTTTACACTGAACAATTCTCCAGTGTGAAAAACCCTAACTTCATAGCTAAGATTTCCCATACCTTTTACCAGCTTAGTTGCCCTTCTCTGTACCCTCTCTAATTCAATAATGTCCTGTTTGAGCGCTGGAGACCAAAACTGTACGGCATATTCTAGATGGGGCCTTACCAGTGTTCTTTACAGTGTAAGAATGACCCCCTTCTCCTGCGAATAAATCTTCCTTTTAATACAGCTCAAGACCTTATTTGCCCTTGATGCTGCTGACTGGCATTGCTTGCTACAGCCAAGTTTATCATCTACAAGGACTCCAAGGTCCTTTTCCATAATGGATTTGCCTAGTGCAGTCCCATTAAGGGTATAAGTGGATATTTTTACATCCCAGGTACATGACTTTACATTTATCAACATTGAATCTCATTTGCCACTTAGCTGCCCAGATTGCCAGTTTGTCAAGATCGTGTTGCAAGGATTCCACATCCTGGATGGAATTAATTGGGCTGGATAGTTTTGTGTCATCTGCAAACACTGATACATTACTTACAACACCCTCCCCTAAGTCATTAATGAACAAGTTAAATAAAAGTGGACCTTATACCAAGCCCTGAGGGACCCCACTAAGAACCTTACTCCAAGTAGAGAATGTTCCTTTAACAACCACCCTCTGTACCCGATCCTGTAGCCAGTTTCCTATCCATGTGCAAACGACTTCCTAAAGCCCAACAGACCTTAGTTTAGAAAGCAGTCGTTTGTGGGGCACAGTATCAACCACTTTAGCATAATCCAAATAAATCACATCTACTGCCCCCCCCACTGTCCAGCATCTTACTTACCTCATCAAAAAAAAATTAGCAAATTTATCTTGAGCTATTGACCTGACATGAGGTATCCTTCATAAAGCCATGCTGATTGCTGCTCATAATGTCATATAACAGCCCAGTCCTGTAAAATTAGTCGCTAAAATAAACTCTTTTTCGGTAGCTAGTTGCAGTGACACATATCATGTAATATACTGGTAAACTAGGATTGAATCTGTGTAAAATACTTGTGTCTTGTTCTCTTTATTTTTTTGTAGTGCATCCTCAGGTTGAAGTTTGCTGTCCAAATGCAATTGGCTGATTTGGCTTACTAAACCTGGCTCAAACATTGCAACTAAATATTTACCCCTTGTAATCCTTAAACATGTCTCTCCTTGACTAGATTTGCTTTTGGCAGCACAAGTAAAAGTCAATATCTCAGTCACTTCGATTTACAGTAGTAGAATTTGATAAATAGAGCTGAAGGTTTAGTATTCTAAACTTGCTGTGTGTTTGCTGTGTAGCATAGATAGTTATCAGTGCCTAATAGTCTCCAGATTACAGCAGCACATTTAGTGTAATGAGGGACCATTAAAAGCTTTCATAGTTATACAATTTGAAGACATGCAGCAAAGACTGATATATTTCTAATCCACATTCATTTTTAATGTCTGTTTTAGAAACATGTGTGTAAATCAAATATATGTTTAATAAAAGGTTCTTCCAAATGAAAATTGTTTTCACAAATTTCTGTGATGATTCCTTTTTAAAAAAATGCAACTCTACATTGATTTGCTGGTAGCCATCATGTACTGTTCTGTACTTTTGTGTGTATTTTATAGGATTTTAGGTTTTTTGTAAACTATAACTTTGCACACGTGTTTAACAATAGAATATTGCACATCAAAACACCTAATGATCATTAATGCTAAGGCTTTGGTTGGAACAAACACTAGATTATTTCACCTTTCTTTTTCATTACACATGTAGTTACACGAGTTGACAGCCTTTGTGTATATATATTTATAAGTTCAGATGTTTTATTATAGATCATGATTGCATGCACATTTCTCATAATTTGCTATAAATTAATGTGTTCTTGGTGGTAATTGTGTTGATATATTAACTGCTAAGTCCCAACCAACTTAAGAGGTAATTTTCTGTGCTTGCAGCCCTGGACGCACGTTGGCATGCTGTGACCATGAAATAATTATGATGAACCATGTATACAAAGAACGATTCCCAAAGGTAATTTTATGGAAACTGCATGCTTTTTCAACAGTAGTCTGAGAAATCCTCTGAAATGTCTTTCCACTGTAACAACCACATAATGTTGTTATATCATCTTGTTGCCGGAGATTTCATTTTCTTCCTTTTGCTTTGTTTCTTTTATTTTACATGTTCTCAGTTTATTTTAGTAGTTTAAGATCATAGATCAGGGGTCCCCAACGTTTTCTACACGTGAGCCACATCCAGTTGTTAAGAGAGTTGGGGAGCAACACAAGCATGAAAAATGTTCATTGGGGGGCAAATAAGGGCTGTTATTATCTGTCTGTCAGTCCCTATGTGGACTGGCAATCTCAAGGAGGCTCTGTTTGGCAGTACATTAGTTTTTTTATTAAACCAAAACTTGCCTCTAAGCCTGGAATTCAAAAATAAGCACCTGTTTTAAGGCCACTGGGAACAACATACAAGGTGTTGGGGGAGCAATCTGTTTCTCCTGAGCCACTGGTTGGTGATCACTGTCATAGATACACAAGAAGATTTGGGAAGATTTAGTGGCTCGGTGACAAATCACCTCTTATTCGGGTGACTAATCTCCCCAAACTGCCTTCCCCCCGGCTAGAATCTAAATCGCCGGTGGGATGGCACTCGGAGCGATTCGTTTTCCAAAGTCCCCGAAACAAATAATAAATAAATTCGCCCATCACTAGCAGTTATTGATGCCTATATAACAAGTTTATTAACTGCTGTTGTATTGTAAACAAGTGCCTGAAAATGGCTGTGCAGCCTGTTATTTAACAGACAATAATGGTGACAAGTGGATTTTGGACAGAAACATTTGAATTTTTTTTCCTGCCCAAATCTCACCTGTCACTGCTTTTGTCCAGTGGCTGAAATACACTGATATTTAGCTTTGATCTAGGGATGCACCGAATCCAGGATTCGGTTCGGGATTCGGCCAGGATTCGGCTTTTTTCAGCAGGATTCGGATTCAACCGAATCCTTCTGCCCGGAGAAGGAACCGAATCCAAATCCTAATTTGCATGTGCAAATTAGGGGCTGGTGGGAAATCGCATGACTTTTTGTCACAAAACAAGGAGGTAAAAAATGTTTTCCCCTTCTCACCCCTAATGTGCATATGCAAGTTAGGATTCATATTCTGTTCAGTATTCAGCCAAATCTTTCACGAAGGACTCGGAGGTTCGGCTGAATCCAAAATAATGGATTCGGTGCATCCCTACTTTCATTATTAAAGGAACAGTAACACCAAAAGTTTTAAGGGAATGACAATATAATGTAATGTTTCCCTGCACTAGTAAAACCGGTGTATTTGCTTCAGAAATTCTACTATAGTTTATATAAACAAGCTGCTGTGTAGCCACAGGGCAGCCATTCAAGCACAGTATACACGTTAGATAACAGATAAGTTCTGAGGAGTCCCATCTCTATCTGTTATCTGCTGTGTAGCCTGTACCTTTTTATCTTTTTCAGCTATTGTAGTAATGGAGGGCACACACACAAAAAATTCACCGAGTGGTAGTGCAGCAAGCTTATCCACAGCAATAACTCATCACTCACCGGCTTAAAATAATGAAAAAAATATTTTTATTGTGCAAAATCAACATTTCTGTCACATATTCAGACCGAGATAAAATTAACTTTAAAATGTATCTAGAACAACATTGTTTTTGAGTTTCATGTTGATCCTTAGCCCTAAAAATAATAAAAATGAAAAAGCCGGGTAATGAAAATCAAGTTGCACCTACCTTGCTATCCATATAACTCTGTTAATACAATTTGCTAACATAATTAACAATAACAAAGTTAAATAATGAATCTTGAGTTCCAGTTCATTATGAAGGACTGAATAACACCCTCAGCCTGACAGCTGAACATTCTGAGCAACCTTTCTTGAGTTTGTGACATTTTCAAATCCTGTGAATAAGATGTGATTGACTATTGTCTGAAATCCACTTCTAGATGTATTACATCCGCTAATGTAGGTTCTGGTACAGTATACAGCGGTGTGTCCTTAAAGCATTGATCTCCAACCAGTAGCTGGTGAGCAACATGTTGCTTTTTGACTCCTTGGATGTTGCTCCCAGTGGCCTCCAAGCTGGTGCTTCTTTTTGAATTCCAGACTTAAAGGCAAGCTTTAGTTGCATAAAAAATCACGCCAATAAGAGCCTCCTGTTGGCTGCAAGTCCACATAGAGGCTACCAATACCCCAGAAACATTTTGCATGCTTGTGTTGCTCTCCAACATTATTTTATACTTGAGTGTGACTCATGGGTACAAAAGGTTGGGGACCCCTGCCTAAAAGAATGAATAAATTAAAGGAACCAAGCTTTTTTTCTCTTGCCTTATGTCTTCACTTCTGGCCTATTTCTGATGAGCATCAATGTGTCTAAAGCTCAATGTCCAATGTCCATTCATAGGCCCCACTTGAACCTGGCAGACCATGGCCCACTCAACATAGAAATGCAATTGGGCTATACTTCAATTAGCAGGTTCCATTTGCAGGTTCATTGTTTATTAATATATGCTATTTGTTTTATGAAAATGTGCCCAACAAAATTGTGTCAAAATTGACTGGCTTTTGTTATATACCTAATTAGGCTACAGCTCAGATGGAAGAACGACTTCAGGACATCATCACCAACTATTCTCCAGATAGCGTCCTGCCTCTGGCTGATGGAGTGCTCAGTTTTACCCATCACCAGATTATTGAGCTGGCCCGGGATTGCTTGGATAAATCCAATTTAGGCCTCATAACCTCAAGATACTTCCTGGAACTACAGCAGAAAATAGAAAAGTTGCTACACGAAGTAAGTGTAACCCAAACCAAGATACGGATTTCTCCAGCTTCAGTCTTGTTTTGTTCTTTAATTTTTATTATATACTCCCCCCATCTTCTGCAGAGCTGTGTGCCTTGAATGAAATGCCACTTTCCATGCTTTTTTACTCCTGTGATGTGTTTTGACTGTGCAAACTGACTGAAGAGCCCTGCACTAGGCAGGTTTGTCACTGAATTATTCATGCTACCAAAACTGTATTCTGCCTTGGGAGTCCCAGAGAACATGGTCTGGCGACTTAACAAGCAATTAGAGTTAAAAGAGCTTAATGCTCTGTTTTTGGTGGGAGCTAAGTAAATTGCTCCTTCGTCTTCATTAGTCATCTCATTCTTCCCGCCGACACTAGTGTATTTAATTAGAAGAAGCCGCCCATGCTCCCCTGAGTTACATTTCCTGTACTATTTTCACTGCTTCAAGAATGAAAGGCAATGGGAAACGTTACTGTGCACTGACTATTTAGGGCTTTTCTTTCGTTTTCTTTCGTTTGCCCAATCACGTTGCAGGGCAAATTACAGATGTACTGAGATATGATTAGAATATATTTTATTATGAATATAGTTATTTGCCATATCTCTTTATGTAAGGCTTTTATAATATCTCCTTGTCAAATCCAATTACCTGTACAGTAGTATGATATTTGTGCCTGAATCGTACATGCTAATATAAGGCTTTGATATACACTATTCTTGGTAAAGGTTGAGATTGGTTATCCAGAAATCCATTTTCTAGAAACATCCAAATTACAGGAAAGCAGTCTCACAGCCAACTCCATTTTAAGCAAATTATTCTCAAAAATTTAAATTTTTTTCTTTGCACTTGAACCAACTAAGATATAAGTAATCTGTTTTGAGGGCAAAACAATCCTACTGGATTTTGTTAATGTTTAAATTTCTTTTTACAGAATACCCCCTTATCCAGAAAACACCAAGTCCAGAGCATTCTGGACATGTAATTGCTTGGTTTTACTTGTTTTCCCACATGGATATTGGCAAGACTTTAGATTATAAATAAAATGCTATTTAAAGGGATTCTATTGCACAATTCAAAACGCACAGTGCTGCTCCAGCAGAATTCTGCACTGAAATCCATTTTACAAAAGAGCCAACACAGTTATTTTATATTTATCTGACATGGGGCTAGACATGTTATCAGTTTCATAGGTGCCCTCAGTCATGTGACTTTGGCTCTGATAAACTTCAGTCACTTTTCTGCTCTGCACGTTGGAGTGATATCAACCCCTGTTTCCCCCCCCCCAGCAGCCTTTCAACAGAACAATGGGAAGGTAACAAGATAAAAGCTCCCTGACACAAGATAACAGCACACTGATAGAATATATATAGATATAGATATATATATATATATATATATATATATATGAAATAGCTAGGGATGCACCGAATCCACTATTTTGGATTCTGCCGAACCCCCGAATCCTTTGCGAAAGATTCGGCCGAATCCTGAACCAAATCCGAATCCTAATTTGCATATGCAAATTAGGGATCGGAAAGGGAAAACAATTTTTACTTCTTTGTCTTGTGACAAAAAGTCACGCGATTTCCCTCCCTGCCCCTAATTTGCAAATGCAAATTCGGATTCGGTTCGCCGGGCAGAAGGATTCGGCCGAATCCTGCTGTAAAAGCCTGAATCCTGGCCTAATTCCGAACCGAATCCTGCATTTGGTGCATCCCTAGAAATAGCACTCAGTAGTTAAAACCAAGACTCCTCTATTTCATTGAGTATGGGGAAGAAATAGCCTATCTGTAAGCAGTTCCTGCAGTGCTGGCTCATTCTGAAAGCACATGACCAGAAACAATGACCGGAGATGGCTGCCTAGACGCCAAAATTCCAAGTCCAAAAAAAACCCAAAACACTTCTTGGTTTAGGAATACATCTTTACATGGTAGAGTGAATTGTTTGTAATGTAAATAGTGTAATTTATAAATAACAACTACGTCACAAAAATCATGATCATATCCCTTTAAATCAGAATCCCTTTAAAACAGGCAAAGGTGCAGATACAACACTTGCCACTTTTAAATAGGTCACTTTGTAGGTATTGTCTTTTTAATAGAAGATCATGTGGGATGGGTACATTCTTAGTTATATTTTTGCAGACGTTACAGCTGAATTGAGATTTCCACTTTTTTATTTTAAAAGGGCTGGTTTACTTTAGACTTAAATTTAAGCATGTTATAGAATGCCCTATTTTTAGCAAAATATAAAGTGGCCTTTATTTTATATTTGAATTAATTTTTTTAACTATTTACCTTCTTTATCTAATTTTCCAGCTTTTCAATAAAGTCATTGTTGTGCAAAGCTACAATTGCATTATTATTGTTACTTCTTAATACTTCGCTTTCTACTCAGGCCCTCTCCTATTCATATTCCACTCTCTAATTCAACCAATGCCTGGTTGCTAAGATAAACAAGACCCCAGCAACCAGATACCTGCCAAAATTGCAAACTGGAGAGCTTCTGAACAAAAAGCTAAAGCTTTCATAACCCTCAAAAAACCAAGACCAATTCCAAAATATTTCACCTACCCCTTTAAACGTTACAAAAAAAATATTTCTTGTGCCCGTTGAATAAAAATGTGCATTTGCTGACTTTAGTGTTACTTCTGCTTCTAATTTTAGGCTTATGAACGGTCAGAAAGTGGAGAATTGGCGTTTATTAAGCAGCTAGTTCAGAAAATCCTGATAGTTATTGCACGGCCAGCGAGATTACTGGAATGCCTGGTAAGTTTATGCCACAGAATTGTTTCATATATTTATTGCCAAGAAATGTCAGTTTGATTATTATCAGCCAAAATGAAGCAAATGCAGTTAGTTCTATAATTTTTCCTCTGAGGGTCTTCTCAGTGTCACCTTCAGCACATCATGGAGGCAGCTTGGCAATGTAGATCCAGGCTATTATCACTTCTACTTTAGTGGGCTCAGCAGCCAGTTCTTCTGCAAAGACTGAATTACCTACATAAATGATCAAGATGCGGTGGGCTCTTTAGTTGTAGACAGCCTGGTGCCAAGGGCAACAGAGAGCAGTTAGACTTGAAAACGACATTTGCATCTATTATCACAGACAATAAACATTCTCTGTAAAGCTCTGTGTTGTCAAAGGCAGGAGCACACAAAGCTACTGGGGGAGATTAATCGCCCAAGGACAAACTGCTTCTTCTTCAGGTGACTAATCTTCCTGAACTGCCTCCCAGCCGGCTAGAATCTCAATCACCGGTGGGATGGCACTTGGATTGCTTAGTTTTCTGAAATCGCCCCCAAGTTTCCTCGTGAGGCAATTTCGGCCGACTTTGAAAACAAAGCGCTTCACTTCGTTTTCGGAGAGATTGTTCGCCAGAAGAAGAGGCAATTTCTAGCCGGGTGAATAAATCTCCCCGAATCAGCGTGTGCCCTTACCCTAAGGACAGAGACACTAGTGGAGATTTAGTCATCTCGGGACAAATTGGCACTTCTGTGGGCGACTAATCTCCCCAAATTGCCTCCCTGCCAGTTAGAATCTAAATCACCAGCAGGATGGCACTTGGATCACTTTGTTTTCTGAAGTCGCCCGAAGTTTCCTCGTGAGGAAACTTCAGATGACTTCGGAAAACGAAGCGCTCCGAGTGTCACCCCGTCGGAGATTTACATTGGAACCAAGGGGAGGCAGTTGGGGAGATTAGTTGCCCAAAGAAGAGGAGATTTGTTGCCGGGCGACTAAATCTCCCTGAATCTTCTCATCTGTCTCTGCCCTTAGTTGCTGAACTGTCCCATTTCTGTTTCCTTCCTTCTCATAAATGATGTGTATGTGCCACTTATTACAGTAGAATCTGACCTTCTACCTCTTAAAAGATCCTGGAGAGAAAACAAGAAGAAAAAAGGGAGACAATTCTTCACAATGAAAATTAAGAAGTGCACTGCACATGCCTCCTTTGTCTATTTGAAAAAGACAAATTCATCCCTGGATTCTAACTAGATAGCACTGTCCTAACTCCAGATGAAACATAGTGTAACAGCCAACAGATTCTACAGTGTTACTAGTAGTGACTCATTAGTACGAAACAAATATGTTATGGTTTTTTTTTTAATCAGCTTTATTTTTAATCAGAGACATTATATATATATATATATATATATATATATATATATATATATATATATCTATCTATCTCTATCTATCTCTATCTATCTCTATCTATCTCTATCTATCTCTATCTATCTCTATCTATCTCTATCTATCTCTATCTATCTATATCTATCTATCTCTAAATATTATATCTATCTATATATATATATATATATATATATATCTATATATAGACAAATACAAGATTCCTCTGCACTCAACCCATTATCAATATATTTAAGACAGACATTTTGTGCATACTGCTACTGAAAAATGCCTTACCCTTTAAACAACACAGGGATTGTTTGTCCATATATTGCAATATATTTAAGCTGGCCAACTACGTCAAAGTCATCCCATATCTGGCCAGTCCTACACTCAATTTTATCTGATTCATTAAGAATTCTATTGCTTCATTATACATTTTACAAAGGGACTAAGTTTTACCTGCAACTTACTTGCTGCTTTCAAAGTAAAACTCCCAAACTTGGCTGCCCTTTTATTAGACACCAGTGGGATCACCTGACTATAGCTGGGAAGGGTGGGAGCTACAACATGGAGCTGGTCACTGCTCCTGTATAACTATAACAAACAAGGGAAAGTTGTGCTCACCACTCACAATGAGGCTGTGACCACAAGATACATATAGACAAATACAAGAGTCCTCTGCACTCAACCCATTATCAATATATTTAAGACAGAGACATTTTGTGCATACTGCTACTGAAAAATGCCTTACCCTTTAAACAAAACAGGGATTGTTTGTCCATATATTGCAATATATTTAAGCTGGCCAACTACGTCAAAGTCATCCCATATCTGGCCAGTCCTACGCTTAATTTTCATCTGATTCATTGTATAATGAAGCAATAGAATTCTTAATGAATCAGATGAAAATTGAGCGTAGGACTGGCCAGATATGGGATGACTTTGACGTTGATCTTGATAAAGACCCAACAGAGGGTCAAAACGTTGATACTAATAAAGTTTTTTACTTTTTAAAAAGACCCCAGAGTGCAACAGCATTTCTTCAAACTTAGTATACTTTTCCTGTATGCACCGGGCAGTATCACAAGACCATCTTTATTTATTCTTCTGGTCATTTAAAATTTTACCCATATGTTTTATTGACATATTTATG
>CM076673.1:180932963-180997963 GCA_038501925.1 Xenopus petersii | reverse complement strand
GACCTGAATGGCACTGCATGGCAAGCAATTCTGTTTACCTCTAGTTTCAACAAAGATGTTTAATATATATCTGTATGTTTTGTTTTGGACATACTAAGAAGAAGGTCCCGCCCTATAGAGCTTACAGTCTAAGTGGGAGTATGACATACACATGCAAATCGAAAGCAAAAGTATACAGAGGTTTGGGCATTTGCCCTTAAAGGGCATGTAAAGGCAAAAAATAAAATCCCATTTTTACTTTCGTTAATGAAAAAGAAACCTATGTCCAATATACTTTAATTAAAAAATGTGTACCGTTTTTATAAGAAACCTGACTATGTGCAGTGAAATTCTCCCTTCATTTAATGCTGTGGAAGGGAATTGTCAGATGGTCCCTAACTGCTGAGCAGGGAAACAATCATACTTATGAACAGCAGGGGGAGCCCCCGCCTTACTTCCCAGCCATGCAGAACTCAAGCAGCTTTGTTTATGATGATCCCTAAGCAGCCCAGACCACACTGAGCATGTGCACAGTCTTAGTCTTGCAAAGATGTTTAACAAAGTTTGAAGATGGTGACCCCCTGTAGCCAGGGGCGTAACTATAGAGGAAGCAGACCCTGCAGCTGCAGGGGGGCCCAGGAGGTATAGGGGCCCCATGAAGCCCTAATTCATATACAGTTTCAATAAATATTGGTAACAAATCCACCTCTAAACATTATGGGGGACTGAAAAATTATTTGCTGTGGGGCCCAGTAATATCTAGTTACACCACTGCCTGTAGCCAACTTTGAAAGCATAAATGATTTGTTTGATTAGGCTTGTGGTGCAGTAAGTTCATGTTTATATTTAGTATACAAAATACAGCATTTCTAGCCTTATTCTATTTTAGACTTTACATGCCCTTTAAGTGTCAGAACTGGACCAGACAAGATATGTTCTAGTGCTCCAAAAGGTTGAATCTGAGTTTTTCTTAGAGATTTAGAGAATGTTACTACTGATAGATTTGGGGATGGAATTCCTAAGGTAAAAAGCCACAGGTAGAAAGGTTTAAGATGAGAGATGGCATTGGGTTTGGATTGTGTAAACTGTTGATGGTTCTGAGTAGGGTTGCTACCTCGCCGGTATTTTACCGGCCTGGCCAGTAAAAATGATGGTTGATCCCAATGTTATTAATAGGAAAAAAAAGATAAATATATAGTAAGACAGGTATTTTTTTCCAGAAAAGGTGGCAACCCTAGTTGGAGCGGAGAGATGGCCTGGAACATACAGGAAAGAAATGTAGAGAAGAGTGAAGGGTTTTTGAATGTTAGCAGAAAGATTGTATATGCTATCCTTTGCTTAACAGACAGTCGTGATAGAGAGTTTGCCAGTTTATGGTTTACTCCTCGGGGAGAGGATTCTAGCACCAGAATTCAATATTGATTGCAGGGGAGAGAGGATGGAGTCTGGGAGACCAGTGAATATGAGATTGCAACAGGCTAAGGGCACGGATTCGGGTTTAGCTATTACTTGTCAAAGAGGGGGCCTTGTCTTGTCAATATTATGTAGGGAAAAGTGTCAGGTTTTGGCTGTGGCATTAATAAGGTTAGAGAAGGAAAGGGACTGGTACAAAATAACTGCCAGACAGCTTGCCAAAATTAACAGGATTAATGGCCATGCCATCAGTGGTTTGGGTGGATAGACCATGAGATCCATTTTAGCTAGGTTTAGTTAGAGGCGGCATTGGTTCATCCAGTAGGGGATATCTCATGCCACATCATCATCATCATCATCATATATTACCACTGTCAAATGAACAGACACCAGTAAATAGATATTCAACATTCCTTATAAAACCACAAGCTCTTCGAGGGAGAGAATCCTTGCTGTGTAAATGTTAGTCTGCATTTATGCATTTGCTTAGTCCATATGGCTTCTTAAATCCATTCTAAATGGCCTACAATATGTTGACATCCCTCTAGGGAGAATCCTAAGTGTTATTCCATTTCAGACAAGAACTTCTTCACTATTGCTGTTATCTTGCAGACGCACAATATTTGCTAAAATATATAATTGCTTGCATAGCTACAAATTGTTTGCTATAGTAATTTGACATCATTAAACTCAATAAAGTGCCCTCAGCTGCTGTCACTACGAAAACCACTATGTGGGTGTGGGGCGATTACAATTTAATTAAGCAGGATATATATATATATATATATATATATTGGGGTGGATACTTTTAAGTTTGATTGCTGATGATTATAAAAGGCCACTCCTCATGGGGTAGATGAATGGGATAAACGTTCTCTGCATGGTCACGTTTTTTGTGTTCTGTCACATACCTACTTCCATAAAGGCTGGTGTGGAAAGGTATCTCATCTTCCCATCATGTTCATTGTCATTACTGCCCTTTCCATTGCTCTTGTGACACTAAGAAAGTGCAACACCAAATAAGCACTACATTCGGCCACTTGCCTTTCTCTCACCCCTCCTTTCAATTAGATCCTTTCTTCTATTTCATTTTATTTTTCACCTGTTCCCTCAGTTTATTATATTACATTATAAGCTGTAGATGATGTCTTCTTCCTCCACTTACATGGTCTTTTGAACCCCAAATACAAATAAGTTAGTGGTGTGCGGGTTGAGAAATTCTTGATCCGCACCCAACCCTAACCCGCCCCCTCCTAACCCACCATTCCCCTCTATTTATAGACCCATGCCCGCCCAGCAGTGATGTCACAAAAGGGGCGGGCGAGAGTCTATGGGGTAAATTTATCAAAGAGTGAAGTTCTGCCACTAGAGTGAAATTCCGCAGCTCTCCATTCATTTCTATGGGATTTTGAAAGGCGTATTTATCAATGGGTGAAAGTAAAATAGAATTGAATGGGAAGTGGCGGAATTTCACTCTAGTGGCGGAACTTCACTATTAACTTCACTCTTTGATAAATATACCCCTATAACTTTAGGTGTCAGAAGCCGGCAGTGCTAGGTTTCAAGCGGGGAGAGCAGGAGAAGAACTCAACCCGGACCTGCCCTTGAACCGAAGATTTTGTGCAGGAGCCGGCCCAATACTGCAGGTCCCACAGGTTTCAGCCCGGCCCGCACATCACTAATATAATTGCATAAAAGTTCATGATATAATTAATCTTTCATAAAATCATAATTCATAATTTAATATACATATTGCACAAAATATATTTAACAGCAACTGCTACTTTTCTACCCAATTAAATGTGTACCAGACTGCCTCTTCTCTAATTCTTTGTTCAATTTTGTATCATCACATGCCTTGAGTAGTAATGGCAATCAATTACAGAGCCACATTACACGCTCATTAGCTTGTCTGAAGTGCAGATGTTGCCGTTCCCCTTATTTTCCATTCAGTGTGTTTCTCTTTCTGATGCAGAAAGTCAATTCATAAAGAGCTGCGTTTTTGTGGCTGGAATGAAAAACAACAGACTTGTTTCTTTGTGTGCAGAGTATCTAGTCCAATCTAGTTGTTCCTCCTCAGTACCTCCCAGAATCCTCAGTGAGCTAATGGCTTAGTATGTTCCCTGAGAGCTGGAATTTGCAAGAACTAGAGGCTGAACTTAATCACTAGCTTTTATTGGGTCTTATAATTGTATATGTCTGCTAAAGAGTGTTTCAATTTCAACATTTTTTTTTCATTTTATATATATATATATATATATATATATATATATATATATATATATATATATTATTCTTTATTTAGGATTAGGGATGCTGGAAACTGAAAACTGGAAACAAAAAGCTGTAAAAACAAACCCTGGTAATTCCAGAATTTGCTTGTGTTATAATTTTTTTTATATTTGTACTCCTAATTTACATTTTCTTTTTCGTATTTTTTTAAGAAATTGCACTGCTATCAAATTATGACAGTGGAACGGCTGAAACTCCTGAGACAGATGAATCCATCAGTGTAAGTTTTATGATTGTAGAAAGATTCTTGTACATTAACTGGGAATATTAATAATCTTATTATCAAACTATATATTGGGAGATTCAGGCAGGTTCCTTCAAGTCTCTTTCCTCATCATGAACCTATGGAGGGAAGCAGGTGCTTGCCAGTTAGTATCATCAGAAAATATGAAGACCTTATGGACATGGTTGGACTGGAGGGGGCTCTCAAACTCCCCTGGTGCGCTGCCGAGCGTGTGCCCCACCACCGAGTGTGCAGGCGCGCACTTAATTTTTCGTGTAGTCGCAGCAGAAAGCCGTTTGAAGATCGCGGATCAGGGTCGGCGGGGCCCACCGGGTTTTTTCCCGGTGTTCCGCCGGTTCAGTCTGACCCTGAGTATGGACAATGCCAACTAAGCCAATTTAAAAAAACTTCAACAGACGATGGATTGACCCTTGACCTAATCCGCTAACATTGAGCCAACTACGTTTACCACCATTATTTGTAAAGCATTGTTAAAGGTACAGTAACACCAAAAAAATAAAAGCTTTTTTAGAGTAGTTAAAATATAATGTATTATTGCTCTGCATTGGTAAAAGTTACGTGTTTGCTTTAGGAATACTTCTATAGTTTATATAAATAAGCTGCCATGGGAGCAATCATGTAGGCTGAAAAAAGGAGAAAAGGCACAAGTTACATAGCAGATAAGAGATAAACTCTGTAATAGCATACAATGGTATTCTGTAGGATGTGTCTGTAATCTGCTTTGTAACCTAAGCCTTGAATGGCTGCCCCATGGCTACACAGCACCTTGTTTATATAAACTATAGTAGTGTTTCTCAAGGAAACACACTAGTTTTACTAGTGCAGTGAAATAGTACATTACAGTTTAATTATATTAACGCACTTTCATTTTTTTGGTGTTACTGTTCCATTAAACCTATCCCTTGTGTGAATAACATCAGCATCAGGCCCTGGACATTTCGTTTACCTACATTATATATTGTTTGCACCTCAATCAATCATTTACAAATAATGACTCTATTAACAGGTTTATCAACTAAGTAGAACAATATAAGCAGTTCAAACTCTCACCTTCTCCCTGTTTCCATCAACAAGTTTACTTAACTCTGATACCAAGGAGCCAACGTCCTCTTACTTCGCCTTCTTACTGTTAAGACTTACTATTGCTGTTTAAATCAATTTACAATATGTTTAACTCTTTTCAGCAATCACCTTTCTAAATTCAGTTTCTGTATGCCTGATTGCTTTTATGTTCATGCTTGATTGGCCCTGTGCTATTTAAAGTTTCCAATAACAAAGCTAACCAGAATATCTTAACTTTAATGTGTAATTTTTTCCCCTAGCAGTCTCAGTGCTAATCTTTCCGTTAGACTGTTACACTTTCTAAGGCATTAGAATTTTAAAGACACTCCATTTACAGTTTTTTTTTATTTAACCCAATCAAAATATTGTCTCCGTTAAAGGGGACCGCCACACAAACATAACTTAAAGGGATACTGTCATGGGAAAAAAAAATATTTTCAAAATGAATCAGTTAATAGTGCTGCTCCAGCAGAATTTTGCACTGAAATCCATTTCTCAAAAGAGCATACAGATTTTTTTATATTCAGTTTTGAATGTTGACATGGGGCTAGACATATTGTCAATTTCCCAGCTGCCCCAAGTCATGTGACTTGTGCTCTGATAAACTTCAATCACTCTTTACTGCTGTACTGCAAGTTGGAGTAATATCACCCCCCACCCTTTCCCCCCCAGCAGCCAAACAACAGAACAATGGGAAGGTAACCAAATAGCAGCTCCCTAACACAAGATAACAACTGCCTGGTAGATCTAAGAACAACACTCAATAGTAAAAACCCATGTCCCACTGAGACACATTCAGTTACATTGAGAAAGAAAAACAGCAGCCTGCCAGAAAGCATTTCTCTCCTAAAGTGCAGACACAAGTCACATGACCAGGGGCAGCTGGGAAATTGACAAAATGTCTAGCCCCATGTCAGATTTCAAAATTGAATATAAAAAAATCTGTTTGCTCTTTTGAGAAATGGATTTCAGTGCAGAAGTCTGCTGGAGTAGCGCTATTAACTGATGATTTTGGGGGGAAAAAACATGTTTTCTGATGACAGGATCCCTTTAAGCTCTTTGAAAGTACTGAAAACATAATATCAAGCAACTTTGCAATATACATCCATTAAAAAATGCAGACTTTTCATGATTTGCTCTCCTGCTCATCTGTCTGACTACTTTGCTGAGCTGGCTGACTACTGTTGCTTTGTATCAACAGCCAGCTGTCTTTAGCCTGCATCCTCCAAACCCCACAATTGGTGGTGTGCTTCCATTATTTAGTTGCTCTAATTATTTTGCCACATGTAAATGTAAGTGAATATTAAAAACACTGAAAACCATCCTCAAGTGAAAAGCACTACCAGATCGGTTTACTCTTTCTGATGCCACAAGAAAATCCCCTCGGACACACTTTAAAAATTCCTTCTTTCTTTTCCATGCAGAGCTCAAAAAAGTCAATGAAAATTAGAAGAAAACCTTGTGAGAGTGATTTTGAAACCATGAAATTGATCAGCAATGGAGCATACGGGTAAGTTAATGGAGCACAAGGTGGTGGTTGCCTTTGTGCTGTTGTCTTCTATATTTGTGCTTTGTTTAACTGTTTGAACCAAAAATCTTTAAATCCACTGTATTGCTCTCTGGAATGGAAGACCGCTTGTTGTAATTAGTGATGGGCGAATAAATTCGCCAGGCATGGATTCGCTGTGAATTTCCATGATTCACGAAAATTCGCCACAACTAAAAAAATTGTGGTGTGTATGAAAATTGTCGCGCAATAAAATTATTTGGACGCCCATTGACTTCAATGCGAATTTTTCGGCAAAGTGAAACGGGACAGATTCGCCCATCACTAGTTGTATTGAATTGAATTGAAATGTACCAGGAAAAAACTTACCCCCTTCCATGAATAACAGAAATGAATTGGCTTCATGATTTGTAGAAATTAGGCTCTTCCCCCTCCACTTATAACCGTGGTTATGGAACCAATTTTCTTTTTATTGTTTGTTACTGTTATGGAAAAAGGCAAAATTAAAACCTTTAAAAAAACAAAACACTTTAGTCTACCAGGACAGAATTAGATTTAATTTCTCTCCTTTGAGATGCTTGTAATTAAATGAAAGGTTTAAATTTAAGATTTACTTTCCATTGTTAGATTGCTGTATAATTGTACTCCACTTTTGTTTGGTAAGCAGTCTCTGCTGGTTTATAGGTGACGCAGCCTATCAAACTTTACATTCAAATATATTCACAAGTCATTTCATTTCATATGGGTGGTTCCTATTTTGTGTAAGGGCATGTATATTTTGTATTCCTTTAAAGGATATGTGGCAGAGATATATTGAACATTGCTGAACAGAATACTGTATGAAGCAGCTGTGTCTTTATTCATTTCAGATATGCGATTCATTATCCGGAAACCCGTTATCCAGAAAGCTCTGAATTATGGAAAGGCCATCTCCCATTGACTCCATTATAATCATATAATCCAATTTTTTTCTGTAATGATAAAACGTTACAGGTATGGGACCTATTATCCAGAATGCTCTTCATACCTTGAGTTTACTAGAGAATCAAATAAACCTAAAAAGCTGGTTTTGCTTCATAAGGATTAATCAAATCTTAATTTGGATCAAGTATAAGGTACTGTTTTATCATTACAGAGAAAAAGGAAATCATTTTTAAAAATTCAGATTATTTCATTATAATGGAATCTATGGGAGACAGCCATTCCGTAATTCGGAGCTTTCTGGATATTGGGTTTCCGGATAATGGATCCAATACCTGTACACTGTACTTGATCCAAAACAAGATTTATTAATCCGTATTGGAAGCCATACCAGCACATTTGGTTTATTTAATGTTTACATGATTTTCTAATAGACTTAAGGTATGAAGATCCAAATTACAGAAAGATCAGTTATCCGGAAAACCCCAGGTCCCGAACATTCTGGATAACAGGTCCGATACATGTATATAGTATGTAAAGTACCCTCTACTGTGTATAAAGGATTTAGAAGGCACTGAGGAGTTCATGTGGCCGAGGTCAAGTGCATTTATACAGGCACATAAATCTAAGACGACTATGGGGCATATTTACTAAAGGGCGAAGTGACTAATGCTGGCGAAGATTTGTCAGCGTTACAGTTTTCAGGAACTTTGCAGATTTACGAACGGGCGCAGGCGTCACTTCGCTAGCGAAGGAGATAGACGCTAGTGGTGATTCACACTCTATGGCGAAGCGAATTTTCGCTCTGGCGCATTTCTGCTCTGGCGAATGGGCGTTACTCTGCAAATTCAGTAAAATGCGGATTTTACTGAACGTTACCTCTTTCGCCAGACTTGCCTTCGCCAGCTTAGACCAGGTGGAGTGCATAGGACTTCTTCACTCTTCATTTACTTACATCTAATTTTTATTGGAAAAAGTCCAAAAAATAGCTGGCGTCTTTTCCTTTTTTCAGAGTGATAGCCTGCAAATGTCCTTAAATTTTTTGGGGGTAACCGGGTTCCCCCATACATTTCCTAACATATGGCAGATAAACTATACACTGGGCTCATGTGTAGGCCAATATAACAACTCTATTTTATTTTATTAAGGTTCCCCGGACTTGTGTAGTGTAATGTATTTGCTGCAACATATACGTCCATTCAACTTTATAATTTCCCACCGTATGTAAATTAGCCTGAGTGAAGACCTTTAACGAAGTTGCTGTAGGCAGAATTGAACGCTACTGGACGCAACTTCGCATCTTAGTAAATTACCGTTGTCTGAGCGAATTTTTGGCTGGCGAAGTGTTGCAATGGCCATCGCTGCCAAATTTTTGCCGCTTAGTAAATTTACCCCTATATCTTTATAGTTTTTTAGTAGATGGTGGAGCCCAGGGAATGCAGGGGCTGCTAGTAGAGAGTGTAGTAGTGAGCTTGTATCTTTAAGTTATAAACGTTGAGTTCTAAAGTCAGAACGTTGTTAAGGTATAATTTCTTTCTAAAGCTTTATGCCATTTCAGTTACATTTTAACCTGTAATAGGAGAGCACATCCCAGCCATGGTCGTCATTCCTTTGTAACCTTTATATAGAGGAGAAGAAATTGGTTTCTGAACTGATTTAGTTTCCCAAGATGCATAAAAAATATTGTATTATGCTGGCATCTTTATCTTAGCATATCAATCATTTTATCTTCTGTCAATATTTATCAGGAGTCTGTGACAGAAACGCACATCCTTCCCAAAAATGTTCTGCCGCTACGCTCAAAATAATCGGCATGATACCACTAAGATGAGGTGGAAAATGAATAAATAATTTTGGTGTTTTAGACCCTGCTGCCATTATATTGGATATATTTGAAGCCCAAATGGTTTGCATAGATAGTAGCCTTCATTTTCATGGGTGCCATATAGATTTAGTCTCCAAAACGTCATTTAAATTTGACACATTTCATGTTTTTGCATCGCCATTAGAATTCATCCCACCCCAGCTGGCAGGGAAGCATCTAAAGCTCGGGGATACGGTTCCAGGCTGTTCTGCTGAAGTAGCCAGATGCTCCAGGGCACCGTGGAAATATTTTAAATGTAATATAACCAGACTGAAGTGATATGGGGGCAAGTACGTAAGTAAGGAAGGAGTCTGGGCTGGGATCTGAGCGTCCCATTGCTGAGCAGATCCCTTGCCTTCTGCCTGTTCCAACATACTTTTGCAGTGCCAAGTAACTAAGGTGACACATTTGTCTTGTTTTATGTATTTAAGTACTTAAGCAATATTTCTATTTTATAAACTCTGAGCACGACAGTGAACACAGGCGTGGTTACAGCCTTCATGAGCCGCATTATTTAGTGTGAGTTGGTATAAACTGGATTTACAGTCTAGAATTAGTGGGTTATTGTTCATAGCAAAACCCTGATGAATAATTACTGCCTAATGGCGGGTACAGTGGCATCGTTTTACTCGTTCTACTGCCAAGAATGGTGCAATGCTTGTTCAGCACTAATCAACCATTGTAAGGGTCTGTCCAAACAGAGAAAGGTGTTGTCATCAATACGCAACCCGTAATATCACATGCCTCATCTTTACAGAGAAAAATCAGGAACAGGGAAAGTGAACAGAAAGCAACAATATATATTTGTTATTTATATATATTATACTTAACAAATATATATTATATATTAAACAAACAATATTTTAAAATAGGATTCCTTTTTTCAAATAATAAAACAAAGATATAATTAATCCTTATTGGAGGCAAAATAATCATTTTGGGTTTGTTTATTTTTACGATATTAAAGGTATGGGGTTCCAAATGATGGAAAGATCCCTTATCCATAAAATACCAGGCCTTGAGCATTCTGGATAATAGGTCCCATACCTGTATTTGTCCCATATTTGTATTTTGTGTTTTTTGTTGCATTTATAATGCAAGGCCTTGCCTTAAAGCTCAGCTTGTTGGTTTCAGTCAGAGGATTACGTGGTTATGAAATTCTGGGTATTATAGCCTGTCCTCCGTCTAGATGGACTTTGGCTGTGGTCCGTTCTGTGAGAACAATAATATAGTTGATGGCAGACTGACGGCTCATGGTATTTTTTTTTGGAGAGCAGAGATCGTGGTAGTTTTACCTGCAGGGTAGGGTGCAACAAGCAGAGCTGTGTAGTCCCTTGATTTTATCAGGAGTTACCAGATTTTTGGTTCTGTCCCCCCGGTCTCCCGTCACCCTGATTTATTCCCCCCCATTTCTGATGATTTTCGGCAAAAATCTGATGTGATTATGCATTTCAGAGACATAATTGGAGTGAAAGGCAATCTGTTGGTTCTGGCAAATGCCAGAGGGGCTGCTGTAAGTTGCCACAGAAATTAACTATTTAGTGGGGAGGGGGGGCATTTTGGCTCTGAGTACTTGAAATTACAGGGTCTATCTTGAACCCCTTGTAGTAGGTAAAATTCAACTTTATTTCAAATACATTAAAACCATAGCATCCTGATGCGTTTCGTATCTAAACGATACGTAATCATGCCTAAACACGTCAGGATGCTGTGGTTTTTATGTATTTGAAATAAAGTTGAATTTTACCTACTACAAGAGGCTTCCGGAGTGCTCGCTGATTTTCTTCATACTTCTAAGCACACACACCCTTGGCTACGGGTTTGGGGCGATGCACCTGGACCACTTGAGACGTCGGGTGAGTGTCATTCCCTTTTTCCAATGGTGGTTTTACATTGTACTCCACATTCAAGTTAAACCTGAGGTTTTTACACCCAGGTCACTTTTGTTACAGGGTGAGAAAGATTTTGTTACTCATCCGACGAATATATATTCATTAAATATTCTATTTTAGGACTGTGCAGCTTTAAATTCCCTATCTTGAACCCCATTCCAGACCTTATACAGTGGTGTAAATAATGAAGGGGCAGGGGGTGAGACTGCACCTTGGCCCAACCTCAAGGAACCTCCTTTTTGGTTAGGAGAATGGCAGGTGTCAGTGGGCACACAGGGGTGCTGGGCCAATGGGGCAAGATGAGAAATTCTCCTCAGGAGGTAGCGCTCCAATTTAAGAGCCGAATTTCCAGTTTTCAATTTCAATGCACTGACCTCCTTGACCCCTCCACCAACATTGTGGACAGCGCATAAAGGTGAGTGCGCGAGGGGGGGCGGCAGCAGCAGCAATTTGCCTCGGGCAGCGGAGGGGCCAGGATCGCCCCTGTGAGCATAAGAGCTGGGTGGCGTTGTGAGGGGAGGCCACTGGGGTTAAATTATCATTTTAACAATAAATATTCCTAAAGTTCTGTACTTGAGCTTGTTGGTCCATTAGAAATTACAAATAGTTATCATAGGATAGCGGAGTACATAGGTTCATTTAAAGGGGTTGTTCACTGTTAAATGAACTTTTAGTATGTATAGCGTGATATTCTGACACAATTTGCTTTTGGTTTTAATGTCTTATTATTTATGGTTTTTGAGTTATTTAGCCTTTTGTTCAGCAGCTCTCCAGTTTGCAATTTCAGCAATCTGGTTGCTAGGGTCCAAATTACCCCAGCAACCATGCAGGGATTTGAATAAGACACTGGTGTATGAATAGGAGATGGACTGAATAGAAAGATCAAAAGTAGCAATAACAATAAATGTGTAGCTTTGCAGAGCATCTGTTTCAGTGAGCCCCCATTTGAAAGCTGGAAAGAGCCAGAAGAAGAAGGCAAATAATTCAAATACTATAAAAAAGAAAAGATGAAGGCCAATTGAAAATCTGCTTAGAATTTTAAAAAATTAAGTTAAAGGTGAGAGAAGAGGAAAGAGTACAGTATAGGGCACGGTCTCAACCTTGATAAACTCCAACTGATTTTAATATTTCAACCTACCCCTGGTCAATGTATTGGTGTGCTGATGGCCAGGTCCCGACTGAGAATTAACATAGCCCTGGCATTTCCGTTACATAGAGGCCCAAACAGCCCACATAGAGGCCCAAACAGCCCCCACCAGCCAACTACATACTGACTTTCTTTGGCATCTTATAGCAGCCCCTCTGGCATTTGCCAGAACCCACAGATTGCCAGTCCAGGCCTGCTGATGGCACATTTAATAAAAGAAGTGCAGGATAGAAACCCTTGGCATGGCTTGGCCTTTTGTATAATTGTGGGAAGATTAGGATATCTTTTTCCCAGTCTGCCAGAGTTTGGTAATTTGTCTACAAAGCTCTTGCTGTAGGGATGACTTTAATTATTGACCTCTTTAAGCAGCAGCTACTGCAGGGATCTGGCGGATCAAGAGCAGCTTTGTTCCTTAAGCAGCGCGGCACATTTATCTTTGGCTTGAGTAACAAGCTTACAGTTGCTTTGTGCTACATGTCAAGAGGAGCATCAACCAGCCATGCTGTTACTACTTTGGTAGGAAATACATTCTAATACTTTTAGTACCTGCACACCCAATGGGTTAAAAATATTTTGGAGGCAAATGCAAAATAATTGCCATGATTCATGCATTCTTTTCTCTTCAGAATCAACATCCATTAGGCGTGCAGTTTTGTATGCAAATAGGAGAAGAATTGCAATTCATTTTTGGAATTTAGTTGAGGTAATCCGTGAAAATATTGCTCGCAGGCTTGTCACATGTGCGGGTCCCACTGGATGTGTTCCTCTCATGATTTTTAACTGAATTAAGCCGGTGTCACTTTCTACATTTTTTAATTGAGAGCAATGGATGCTTGGATAAGCAAGGGCTTTTTTTCCCAGAGTGCTGTTGTCTTCAAGGTTGCTTTCCATTCCGTCACTGCTACAATGTGTTTTCACAGGCATTTAAGCAGAACAATGCAAAGCGCAGTGCTTATTCCAAACGATGGTTTATTTTGCATCTCATTCCCACACGTTTTGTCTCGGAACATTTAATATCCAGATCAGCGTTGACCTTTGCAAGGAATGTGAAAGATACCGGACTGCTTGCTTTTATCATGCCTGTACTTTGTAACAGTGCTATCTTGCCATCAGCTTGAACTGTGTTGAATCCTAATGTTCTCTCCCACTTACAGTGTGCAATTTAAATCAGGATCTGGGGATTTATTGGCTTTAAGAAACAGCCATACTAAAATACACCCCCTTTTATGTAAAAGAAAAAAACAAGTTTGCAGCCTTTAGGAATTTTTTATTTAGATTTAGTTACAGTGTGAAGATTTGACAATTAATGTTCATCACACTGTGGGATACACACACCAATATGTGTTAGTGTAACACACATTTATAATTGGCAACGTGTTCCATAGCATTATTCTATAGATTTGTATAGAAATTGAACATACAAATATTGACAGTTAAAGGAGGTAAAGAGCTCCCTTGTCAATAGAGGTTACAGTCTAAAAGGAGAAAGCAGTAAGAGACACAAGGTATGGGGGTGAGCACTATAGGTGGCAGTTGCATGTAATATACTTTCAAGGAATGCTAGGCTAGATGAGGTTATGCCTCTCTAAAGAAATATGCAAAGGTGATCCTATATTAAGCACTTTCCAGTGATTCTGATCACTTACCTGATACCCCAGGCCGGTGCTTCTGTTTGCAAAAAAACTACACCGACCTGGGGTACTTCTAAGCAAGAACCACGGAGCTGGCACATGCACAGTGGTGCTTCCAGTTTTACTCTACTGCACATGCGCACCAGGGTCAGACCTGGCCGGCCCAGACCCTCTCCTTACCTCCCTCCCTGACCCTGGGTTGTATGGTGGGCATTGGGTTTGGCCTTGTCAGAGAGGACATTACATTAGGGGGCCCGGGGGTTGGTGTGGGGGGCCCCTGGAGGCTGCAGGCCCTGGGCCTACCAGTCTGGCGCTACACCTGGTGAAAAGAAGGGAGAAGTAGAAGGCGAGTGCTTGCTCAGAAGTAGCCCGGTCAATGTAGTTTTTTACTAACTCAGATAAGAGTTTATAGACATTTGCTGCTGAAAACCTAATGGAAAGTAGGAATGAAGTCCAGAGAATAGAATTGAAAGCACTAGCTTTGAATGTAACTAACTGCTGTGAATGTCTGGGTAATTAGTTGGAATTATACCCTTAAAGCCATTGAAGAAACTGACAGAAGGGCATGATAGAGAGAGAGCTCCTGTTGAGGTGTATCAGGTTGCAGACAATCACTGGACAGGAAGGTCCATTAACATACAGTTACTGTAGTTATCATGTGACTTCATAAGAATGAATGAGAGCAGGGGAGTAACTACAGATGAAGCAGACCCTGGGTGGCCCAGGAGGTATAGGACCCCATGAGGCCCTATTCATATAAAATTTCAATAAGTATTGGTAAAGCGTGTCAACCTTTAGACATTTTGGGGGCCTGAAAAATAACTTGCTGTGGGACCCATTAATATCTAGTTAAGCCACTGAATCAGAATATTGGTGGCATCGTACAGAGCCTTGCTAGATATGTGTGTCTAGTTAGCATTGGGTTTGAGGTTTTAAACAGTATATATTCAACCCCAAAACTTAGGGGGTTGCTTTGATTCTGCAACTCTGCTGTTCCCCATCTCCCACAGCCACAATCCAGTGAAAGTTGCTCTCCAACCTACTGTATTCAGAGAAGGGGTATTCTACCATCTGTATAATATCTCATAAGCTATTTCTGTTGCAGTTTCTATTAATGTCTTTTAGTGTAGCTTGGATGCTATCTTGAATAAGCATAATATCAAAGGCTAATGTGATACTATAATCTATAATTAGTAGAAATATTGGTATGTTTAGTTTATATATGTAATTTGATGCGTTTGAACTTGATGGACTTCGGTCGTTTTTCAACCCAACTTAACTATGTAACTATGTTTATTAAGGCAGTACACGTGGAGGTGCCCCATGCATTCTCACAGATAGTTTTGCGACTTTTCTCTGTGGACTGTCACAGCTTTGAAAAACTTTTCATGCTCATAAATTCAAAAAAAAAAAAAAAAAAAGACACACTTTGAAGGCATCTTATCCTCGTGTTCTAGTTCCAAACAGCCAGACTTTAGATTCAACTGCCAATAATGATGATGTTTAAAGTGGGTAATTTTATCTTTATTATGGAGGTAAACTGGGCATTCGTGCTGAATCTAGTCCAGACAAAAACCATAATCTGTGCTACTAATGAGCAATATTTCCTATTGCTCATTTTAAGAAAACCGTATTCTTGAATTCCTTCAGATATGAAATTGGAAAAAATGACCTGTAGTTTGTGTCCTGCAAAGTCAACCTTTAAATGTTTTATAGCTAAAATGATTATTTAGATTTCCTTCTCAGCCAAATGATGTTGGGAAAATACTAAAATCAAAATAAATAACTTTTAATTTGATATTTTAAATCATCCACATCTTTTCTAAATGTTGTTCAAAATGTTAATTGTTGTTTCTGTGTTGGCTGTTGAGGGAATTTCCAAGGCTTTCATTTCATGTTTTGCTTTAATCAGCCAAATAAGTCAATTACTGAAGCTAGTCCCTCTCTGTCCATCAAGGCTTGTCTATACTTCTCTTCTTTGGTGGTTTCATTCCTGTGGCTTTGCAGAGCAACAGCTGCTTGGAGAGCTCAGTTGGAAATTTGGCATAAAACCAAAGGAAAATAATTATTTCGTTGCTTTGTGATTTACTTTTTGTAGGCTCAATATTTTATTTCTATAGCCCCACTGAGTTGGATCGTGAGTGGGAAAAGCTGGGGGAGGTGTTTCTATTAATAATGTTTTTGTTCAATTCCTGCGATAATTTAGATGTAAATGAATTTCTCTGCCATTTATGATAAGTTGCTTTTCAAATATCAAGTTAACTCCATTGTTCAGAAGTAAAATTTGTTGTCTAGTTTACATGCTTAAATACTTTGACTTTAATCAATAGAACTAAATATATTCACAGAGTTACAAACTGGCAGAGATCCCATTTGCTCACATTTAAATTACACAGGTTATTTGTGAAAAGCCACCTTGAATTTCTGCACAATTTGTGTATAAACTCTCAAGTGGAAAATATTTGAAAAATCTTGATTTATAGGAATAGACTTTACTTTTGTTTGAAATAATGTGATAACATATATATATATATGTATACTTCTTCGATGAGTATCCGCACTCCAAAGCAATAATCAATGGCGGGGTGCACGGTGATCGTTTATGTATCAAAAAATCTTGTGACCAGCACTCCCTTTTAAAAGTTCAATTCTTTTATTATCATTTTTTAATGTCCGACGTTTCGGTCCTCATTAGGACCTTTTTCAAGGATAATCCTTGAAAATACTTGAATTATCCTTGAAAAAGGTCCTAATGGGGACCGAGACGTCGGACATTACAAAATGATAATAAAAGAATTGAACTTTTAAAAGGGAGTGCTGGTCACAAGATTTTTTGATATATATATATATATATATATATATATATATATATATATATATATATATATATATATATATATATATATATATATATATATATATATATATATATATATATATATATATATACACAATCTCTATGACCCGCACTCCTCTTGGCAACTCTTCTCATCTACCCGGGTGCTGCTCCTGGGAAATAGTAGATGCAAACGAACAAAGGTAGTAGCGCAATCCTGGGATTTCTTAGATAAAAAATTTATTTATTTCATCATCGTTAAAATAGTCAGATTACTGACTATTTTAACAATGATGAAATAAATTAATTTTTTATCTAAGAAATCCCAGGAGTGCGCTACTACAGGTCAACTATAAATACGGGGAATAGATCATTACCAGTTTCCAGACATTGCCTTGAGTTAGGTCATACTTCAAATGATTTGAGATTTAAAGTTATACAATACATTACCCCACCAAAAAGAGGAGGTAATCGTATTCTAGAGTTAAAAAGGGCAGAGCTGAAGTGGATTGTTAGATTAGGGACTAGGATTGAACAAAGATTTTGATCTTCATCTATTTTTATAAAGATTTTGTATTGTATGGTGTCACCATGTTATTTGGATTCTTATTTGGATTCTTATAACTACAAACAAGTTCATTGTCTGTCATGAAAATAATGCTTATGGCTATATTTATGCTTATGTAAATCGATGTGGTAACTATGGGGACTTCCTAGTAACCGATGGGCGGAGTGGAGTGTCCGCTTACGCGCTGGTCCGCTTCCTATTTTTGAAGCGCATCATCGCGCTGATCTGACACGCCACTTCCGCCAAACGAAGAAGCGAATTGCAACATGGAGTCTTGAAACGCTAGTGCACGTGTGATACGCTTGAGAAAGGGAAAGGAGTATTCCCGAAACGTCGCGTGAGTGCCACAATGCTGCATTATGATATGGACTCATACAGATAAGTTGCTTATTCAGTGAACTGAATTTTTTAAGGAGCGAATAAAGGCTATGTTTTAAAATTGAGGCTTACTTTTTGGAGGTGTGCAACGCAGTTGGATTTTTATATACAGTATATATATTTGGGCGGATTAACTCACCGCTACTTTGGGTTTGCACCCTAACTATTTTTGTCATTCGGAGACTGGTGCATCACAATACCCAAATGCTGCACCTACCGAAGCTGCCACCCTAGGGTGACTATATTATGGCCAAAATCAGCCAAGCTGCTCAAAGTGACCATTGCTATTCTTGTCTCCCTCAATTAAAGATGAGATGTGTTCATGTCAGGTTTAGGCAAGGGGGCTATTTACTAAACTTGACTTTTTCTCACTTTACCAATACCAATAAAAAATAATTAAATGAAAAAATCAGTGCAACAAAAAGTCACTACAGAATCAAGCCTCAATTGAAATTGTTTAACTTGTTCCGAAATGTCGCTCTGAAAACTTCACTTTATCGAATAGTCACCCCAAAAACTCAAATTTATCAGATTATCGAAATGTTCAAGAATCCTGAAGGTAAAAAAATGTTCCAATTGTTAAAGGGACCATCTGCCATTTAGACCGGTTTCAGCTGGAGTTTTTCCAATTCAAATTTTTAGCAACTTCAGAGCAAAATAAATCTGGAAAAATTTGAGTTTTTTTTTTCCTCTAAAAAATCCAATTTTCCCCTTTAAAAATGTAACCAGAAATATTTGAGGTTTAATAAATAGGCCCCTAAATATTTTTGGAATCATTGTACTTGAGAGAATACAACACAAACACATACTTCATCACACACATACATTTATATTATTGGAATAATTGTCTACACTCTATACAACCTGTCCTCCACTTCTGTTACTCATGGTATGGTAATCATTCCACAATGTTGAACTACATGCTGATCACAGGCCAGTCATATACATACCAGGCTTCTAAAAGTAGATGATAAGACTTTCTATCTCCCAAATCTAAGCTCCACACCTAAGCTTTCCCTAGAGTCATATCCTGACAGACCTTTATTACCCTGAGCTGGAAAAGACAAACTGCATTTGGAGACCCATCTTTGAGCTGCTTTGAGACTGGCAGTAAATATCAATAATATTGAAATCTGTATAAGTGATAGTGATAGTACTTTAAGAACCCTAAATAAATGTTTCCACTTTCCACAGCGCCTGCTGTCTTGCTTTGCTAATCTTGAAGATTAGTACTTATTTGTCCTTGTAATGTCTCCTCCTCTGGCACAAAGAATGTTTTATGCTTAAAAAAATGGCCAGTCTAAAAAAAAAAAAGTATGCTGTCAATGTACTTAATTATAATGTTATGATCTTTTTTTCCCCCACTAGGGCTGTTTACTTGGTTCGCCATAAAGAAACCCGTCAAAGATTTGCCATGAAGAAGATAAACAGGCAGAACTTAATCCTCAGGAATCAGATTCAACAGGCGTTTGTGGAGCGAGATATTTTAACGTTTGCAGAAAATCCATTTGTTGTCAGTATGTACTGTTCTTTTGAGACAAGGCGCCACTTATGCATGGTCATGGAGTATGTGGAAGGTAAGTCATTCTGACATGTTTCAATGGGCTGCCTTTATTAGATTATGTGAGCTTTGTGCAGTTGACTCTAAAGTGAACGAATTAATAACTTTATCGCCATCAGTCCAAAAACTATTCATTGCTATTAAGCAGAAAGTGGACGGACTTTACAGAGAACTCTTTTAGTTGGTTGTGCTATCTAAAACCCATTCCTTGTTGTTAATAAAGAACCTTTATAACCTCATCTTCAACAACGTGTACATTAGTAATGTGCAGGTTGGAATTTTCCTGACCCATGCCCACATCCGACTTCCAGGTTCCTTTTATAGACCCGCCCCGCCTGTGATGTTGCAAAAGGGGCCGGGCAAGCAGGCTCGCAGCTATAAAGCTGGAAGCCAGCATTTGAAGAGTAGTGGGAGGTCGGCCCAAACAGCCCGATTTGTTGGTCTCGCGGGTATCAGGCCAGCCCGCACATCACTAGTGTACATTATAAGAGTGTTATACAGTGTAATACAGTGTACAGTGCTTGTGATATGCCGTATATGGGATAGGCAATGAAACTGACGCAAATAATAAAACCAGAAAAAAAATTATGGAGTCTCTTAATAGCTACAGTTTACTTCCTCTATGGTTACATAACCCAAACATGCAAAATTGTGCCTGAAGCAATGAGTAGTTGTGGCAGATTGAAGCTCATGGACAAACAGTTAACAGGACGTGTGAACTGAATGGCGGTTGTTTCTGCATGCTGATGCACCTTCAGACTTCCTCCAGGGTTTTCATTGGCCCATGCTCCGTTTACTTTGCACCATGCATGGAGAAAGAAAGGTAAAATCATTGGGGGTACCAAATGTTTAAACACCTCCAGTGCTTACCTGAGACTCTGGGCCAGTGCTCCTATTCGCTAAAAAGTGCACTGGTCTTCGTCACCATCTCTTTTTTTCTGCTTCTTCCTCCTTCTCTTCAGCCCCAGTCCAGTTGCACATGGGCAGTAGAGTGAAAAGCCAAAGCAAAAATCTGACTTTTCTGTCTGATGCACATGTGCCTTGCCCCAGGGCCAAAGAGAACAGCGATGAAACAGAAGATTGTTTTGCAGTGCTCCTACAGTAGTAGCCCTGGCCAGTGTAGTTTTCAGCAGACAGAAACACCAGCCCAGGGTCTCATGTAAGTTATTATAATCACTGGGGATAGACTTACTTCTGGCACCCCCCAGTGATTTTAATTCCCTTCTCCATTAATAATAGCAGATTAAACCATTGGATTGAAAACAGGTGCACATACAGTAGCTTCTATAGGTGCAAGTACATGTGTGAATAATGGCTAGCACTTGTATGTTAGATTATTTTTTGTAATTTTTATGGTCATTTTGTTGGAAAGCCCTGATAAGACCGAAAGCTTAAATGTAAACAATCATACAGATAACTGAATCATTCAACGTGCACTTAACTTAATGCGTCTGTCATGTCCATTTGTGCTTTAGGTGGAGACTGTGCCACCTTGCTGAAGAACATCGGCCCACTGCCGGTAGACATGGCTCGAATGTATTTTGCAGAAACTGTTTTGGCTCTGGAATACCTTCATAACTATGGAATTGTGCACAGGGATTTGAAACCTGACAAGTATGTATAAATCACATGTATTTATCACGTCTATTGTTGGGTGGTTAATATTGGGATCATTTTGCCAGAAGAATGATATGGAAAGGGATTTGCAGGCAGTTTTTCACTTTCTATCGACAGCTGGTTCCCAGTCAGAATTCTGGGAAGCATCAACTTGAGGCGATAACTGCATAAATCAAACATACCAATTTGTTGGCCTTCTGCTGCTGTTTCACTACAACTACCAATACCCTCTGGAGATTTAGTTTTAATACATTTTCTAACCAATGGAAATGCTTTGATGTTTGCGCAAGCAATACATCCTTATTTGCTACCTTATAAGTTAATCTATTTTCATTATAAACAGAGTAGTGAAACATGCACCATGCAACTTCTTGAGTCCAGCTAAGGGTTTTAAGCTATGGTCAAGGAACCCACAAGGTTGGCTTTTCTTTGGGCTTTCATGTGTACATCATTCAGTCATTAAAGGTGAAATTGTTGTTCTTCTTGATTTATTTATGACCTTAGCGGGCAACCATGAGACAATGGAAGGGAATACACGGCCATTACCCTCCTAATAAAAGAGAGAATGAGTTTGCTTAGTCCGTGTGTTCTAAATCGGAATATCTTACCAGCCTATAAAGCGTAGAATTGAGAGGACACAGTTATTCTATCAGTATGGCTTAGCTGCCTCATTGTGAGCGGAGAGCTTAGTGAGACGGAATAAAAGGGCAAACGACAGACATATACTGATTGATTAATTACTGGTAGCAGATATCAAGATGGGAAAATGAACGTTCGTATGGGAGCTGTGACTGACGTGACACTGGATGCCCAGTGTTGTACTGTATGTTTACTAAATAGGCATCCTCTCAAAAGAAACACGAATATGATTTTTGTCTGAAATTTGTGCTGTGAATTATTTTAGAAAAGGGCAAATCAGGGTTGTTTGACTGTTCATCTTCCTTTTGGCTATGCTTGTTTTATTTGTATTTGAGCGGCGCTTTTCTCGCCCTCCCCATTCAAATGAAGGATGAATGTGCTCAGTGTGTAAGCAAAACCCATCAGTTTATCAATTTACTGCACATTAGCAGAAGGGAAGAAAAGGCTTGTCTGTTTCTGGCCCATTATTTATAATTCCTGTTTCCTTATTCTCCGCTACATTTAGCCTTTCTGTAATGCAAACCTAATCAGCCTGAGCCGCGTGAAGCCAACATGAGTGTTTGCTATGTATGTACTGGATTCATCTTATGGAAATAAGGCAATGTAACTTTTTATTTTTTTCGTTCTACACTGAAATTTTAATATCTTCTAGGGTATTTAGGTGCCTGCCTCTGTGCCTTTTCGATACTAGACAGAAAATCAATCTTTAAGCTTGTAAACATAAGATTTCTGGATTATGGCAGCCAGCTTATATATATCACTTTGATTTGCAGCTTACTGGTAACATCCATGGGACATATAAAGCTTACCGATTTTGGACTTTCGAAGGTGGGCCTTATGAACATGACTACCAACCTTTATGAGGGTCACATTGAAAAGGATGCTCGAGAATTCCTCGACAAACAGGTCAGAACATATGGAAGGCATGACTTCACTTTAGAATGAATACCCTTTCAGGTTGCTCTTCAATATATGAAGGGATACACATGTGATTAGGTTCTAAACATTCAAGTCCCTTGAAATCAATGCTTAATTCTTAGCATGTCTTATCTAAAGCTACAACCAGGTCTGAGAGATCATTTGTTCAACATCTATTGATTGGCATAATAAGCAAATGTAGGTGGGGTGCAGTGAGGATGTGACCACAAAATTCATACTTAAAATGCCAAGGAATCCTCTGTGCTGAACTATGGAAGAGTGCAGAGGATTTCTTGTCTTTGTATGTAACTGTAGGGCTAGCAGACCCTGTGAATTCTGGGTGCTTAGGAAATTAGTGGCCTCAGTGGTGACTGGCCAAAGAAGCAGTTTCAATATATGTCTGCCACAAATGTCATTTTAATGGCGTCCGTTTCAACAACACTATCTTTACTGCAGGGGTCCTAAAATAAGGTTGGTGTAGGGATAGAGTTTTTGAGGGGTTTTGCAGAGATTTTTGTACATTTTACAGATCTTTGAAATTTGTAAATGAATTGGACTTAAATAAGAGGGGATGAGCTGGTTTTCTGTAACTGTCCTGTAACTGCTCCTGATCAAGGTGTTGCTGTACACTACATGATGACAAGCCACTTCGGTTGTTTTATATAGATAAAAACCGGATCAAATGTTAGACTTGTGGGCAGAATCTTGTCTTGTCATACATGGGGGAAGTACAGAAAGTCAAGGGAATTGTGTTCCATTAGGCACATTGAATGGCGACCCTGTCCTTGGGTGCCAAAGCTTACTGGCCTGCCTCTGTAGGGCATTAGTTCATTAGGATGGTGCTGTTCTCATATGGAACACATGAAGTGATTAAAGGACTAGGAAATTTAAACTAAGAAGTAAGCTAGAAATGTTGTACATGTTTTTGGCTTCTGTACCAGCCCCAGGCAACCAAATCACTTTAGCAGTAAAGATCTGTGTCTCCAAAGATGCCCCAGTAACTCCCCATCTTCTTTTCTAATTTTCTGCTTGATAATTTGCGACAACCCCTAAGCTTAGCTTCTCAACAGCCAATCAGAGCCCACTGAGCATGTGAGTGTCACAGACACTTTCCAAGATGGTGACCCCCTGTGACAAGTTTGAAGTCCTGGATCATTGCTGCTATTGACAAGCTGAAACTTTAGGCTGGTGCAATAAGTTCATTGTATAAAATATGGCATTATTAGCCCTATTAATTTTTAGGGTTTAATTCTGCTTTAAGGCCAATTTGAAGCAGGCCAATAGTGAAAGAAACCATTACCATATTAAAATGGCTGAGTCCGACTGGTTGCATTAAGGCTGATACAACAAGTATGGGGCAATATAATTCTTCATGCAAAAAAAGTCTCTATATTGTTTTTGGCATGGTGCTCCCAGAATTCCCTTTCCTTATGTTCTTGCCTATTTACATAGTTTGCTATGTACCTAATGGTGACCCTGGCCTACACTAGCTGAGATCTTTCACTGCATTCTGGGAAACGTATCCCAATATAGTTTTTTTTGTAAGACTGATGAATAAAAAGCTGACTTGTGACTGAGGGACGAGTCTCTATAGAGTACTTTTGGAATTTGTGATGCATTGTACAATTAAGGGTGCTAAAATCTTAGTTGTGGTCCATTTCCTTTTCTCATGCCTCATTACCGTTTGTCTACAATCTGTTTACTCTGCAATGGCTTGGATACATCCATCTGAAATGTAACATGCTCTGATTTATCTGCTCTTTGCCTTGGTTCCTCTATGTGTTCATTTTATCACACTTAAAATAAACATCTGTTCCCATATAAAACGATAGTTCTTTCTCCGGTGTATTAAACTGTGTGTTTTCATGGCTTTTGCATGTAAATTTATCAATGACAAGCGCCAGGGATAATGACAGTCAAGAACCATTTATCACATAAAACTGAAAAATTAAAATAGTGAGGAAACCTGTAGATAATGGATGTTTTGTTTGCCTTTATCTGCCCAGATCATGTATAACCACCCACTGCCCCTGTGTATTCATCCTGTAATTAAGCAGCACAATCCCATCCATCAAGTCAGAAGTCTCTGCCAGCCTCAGTCACGGGCACAGAGAAATGTTATTTTTAGGACCCGGCTTCATTTTAAAGAGGTCAACAGAACCTTGAATGTGTGAAATAAATTTCCTGCACCCCCTGTGTCAGATAAGTGGTAGAAGGGCACTGGGGGTTGTCGTTCAGCAAAACAGGGATGGAAACTGTTGTCTACCCTTGGTTAAAGGGGTTGTTCATCTTTGTGTTAACTTTAAGTATGATGTAGAGAGTGATATTCTGGGACAATTTGCAGTTGGTTTTCATTTTTTTATTATTTGTGGTTTTTGAATTATTTAGCTTTTTATTCAGCAGCTCGTCAGCTTGTAATTTCAGCAGTCTGGTTGCTAGGGTCTAAATTATCCTAGCAACCGTGCATTGATTTGAATAAGAGACGGGAATACGAATAGGAGAGGCCTGTATTGAAAGATGAGCAATACAGAAAAACAATATAAAAATGTAGATGTAAACAATACATTTGTAGCTTTACAGAATATTTGTTTTTATATAGGGTCATTGACCCTCATTTGAAAACTGCAAAGAGTCAGAAGAAAAGGAAATAATTAAAAAAAACTATTGAAATGGAAACCAATTGAAAAGTTGCTTAAAATTGGCCATTCTGTAACAAACTAAAAGTTATCTTAAAGGTGAACCACCCCTTTAAATGATTCATTAACTTGAAGTGAAACTTCAGTAAGATGTAGCAAGGACAGTGGTAATTATAATAATGTAATAATAACTATAGCCTCAGGATAAATGTGCTTTTTGCTTGTGGGGGTCAGTGAGTCCAGTTACAAATTTTCTCAAAATATCACTGTCCACGTCCTACTAAACCTTACCACCCAACTCCCTCTTTTGACAGCTCATCCCACAGTCCTGCGTTTGTAATGGAAAGTCCCAATTTCCCTGCTTAAAGGGCAATTCACCTTCATTAGTAAAACTGTAATAAAACATAAAAACTACAGAAATGTGTTCAAACTTTCATAACCTGCCAAATTTTCTAAAATGAGCATGGTTATTACGGGGTGTGGCTGCAAAAAACGGTGTGGCCAAAACACACAACAAATTTTTTTTGACCCAGTTTCCAGAATGTTGGGAGGTATGCTAAACCTTAATTTTCATGTTAAATACCCTTTTAAAGGAGAACTAAACCCTATAAAAGAATATGTGTAGACATGCTGTTTTTTATTTCCTGAACTTGCTGTACCAGCCCAGAGGTCTAGCAACCCTATAACAAGAATGATCAAGTCCTCATATATCTTTGGAGTGTCAGTGACTAGAGTCCTGCGCAAGTCCATTTTTTGGAACCTGTACCCGCAATCTGCAACCCCGACCCATAACCCACATTCTTACCCGCTTGGACCCGCTACCCGACCCGCAAATACCTTATCCGCAACTGTGACCCACTCACCATCAAGAATCAGGAAGTACTGTCATTGTAAAACGGAAGTGACATCATCAGAAGTAGGCGTGATCAGAAAAAAAGGGAGTAAAACAGGAAGTGCTGTCATTGTAAACCGGAATTGACGTCATTGGAAGTAGGCGTGATCAGAAAAAATGAGTAAAAATCACTATAGAGAAGACCTGCGGCCCAACCCGCAGAACCACTGACTTGCATCTATACCTGCACCCGGACCTTCTACCTGCAACCCGCAGGGTACCACAGGTTTTTGCGGGTACCGACCCGCTGCAGGATCCTACCAGTGACACTGCACATGCTCAGTGTGCTCTGGGCTGCTTTTGAGAAGTTAAGATTCACCTATCATGGAAGCTGATGCTATAGGGCTGATTATGAATCAGTGAGAATGAAGAATGCACTGGCTTCTATGCTTTCTTGTAAGGCCTCGGTCCCTAAGATCATGAAACTGACAGCAGCCCAGAGAATGTTCCGTCAATGAGCAGTAAAGAAAATAGGGTGGTACTGAAAGACACAGGTCATAGACTGGTATAAAAGACCAATATATATGTTTGTGTTTTGAGCATTTTCCTTTAAGTTGTAGTTCTCCTTTAAAGAGTCAGAGTTGCATGTCATTATTGGTATACTCTGTCTATGGTACTTTAAACTAAACTTTTGTAAAATTACATGAGATTAGGGAATTTTGGAAATAAATGATAGGTACCAAATATCAAATCAGAAAAACCCAAAAGAACCGACACTCTAACTACAGTAAGAGGCAGATTTATCAAGGATCAAATTTTGAGTTCATGGGAGTTTGAAAAAAGAGACCAATCGAAACTTTTCAAAAAGAAAAATCAAATTTTTCCAATTAGAGTGAATAGGATTGACCCGCAAACTCGAATTGAATACGAATCGAATTTGAATCGAGGACGTCCCCCATAGGCTAAAACAGCAATACGGCAGGTTTAAGGTGGAGAATAGTCTAATTCAAATTCTTAAAGGGCCAGTACATGATACATTACGAAATTCAACATTTTTTAATAACTCAAATCAAATTTTAACAATTTCCTAGTTGAATTACACTAAAATAAACTTGAGAATTAAAATTTTCACTTCAACCCTTGATGGATCTGCCCCTTAGTCTTTGTAGTCATTCTTTTATTTCATTGGCTATTATTCATTTCATAAACCAAACTAACAAAACCGATATCAGTTTAGTGTTTGTTTTGCCTCTGTTATTCCTACAGTATGAGTCCATTTGTATGTTTGTTAGTGCCCAAAAATGTTATTGTAACCCTACAGCTACTAACGTCACTCACATCCCAACTTGTTGTTAAAATATCTTCTATTACTTGATCCTTGAATGAGTGCTGTAGATTGTCAAGAAACGATAACAATAGTATGCTATAGTTAACTGCAAGTTTCATTGTTCTTTGTAGGTCTGTGGCACCCCTGAATACATTGCTCCTGAGGTAATCCTACGCCAAGGTTATGGGAAGCCAGTTGATTGGTGGGCGATGGGAATTATCCTGTATGAATTTCTTGTTGGCTGCGTTCCGTTTTTCGGTGATACGCCAGAGGACCTATTTGGGCAGGTTATAATTGGTAAGTTTAAATCGGAAAGCAGGCGCGCACTGAAGACTGAAATGAAGGATACCATATGTGGAATGGGCCAAATATCAAATCAGAAAAACCCGAAGCACTCGAACTACCGTATGGGGCAGATTTATCAAGGGTCGTGGGAGTTTGTAAAAACTTCCATAATCTCCCATGAACTCGAAATTTGAAAAAAAGACCAATCCAAATTTTTTTTTTTTTTCAAATCACATTTTTCAAATTCGGGTGAATGGGATTGACCTGCAAACTCGAATCGAAAAAACCCTTGATTTTCAGGATGTCTGCAAACAACTCCAGATTTTGAGAGTTTTGAATCCAGGGCGTACACCTTAGGCTAAAACATTAATTCGGCAGGTTTAAGATTTGTCTGAGCTTGTGTCAGTGGCACATTCAAAGTAGCAGGTGATGCGGGCGCAGTCTGGAGAACCCCCAGCATCATAAGGTCTTTAAGTATAGAGCACTCATAGACTGTTCATTGCACCTTGCCCTGGATGGGCCAACAAAGTTACAATTGGTGCTCTGTTCATTACGCACTTTGCACTCCACCTTCTATAGGTGCACTAAGGTACCCTAAGGAATGAGCTCCAAAACTTCCCATTATGCACCGATTGGCACCGATCAGTCCTTCCTGCCCCTTGTTCTTAATCGAGCGCAGTATCAATTGCTGGGAACCCTGGAGTTACCACCTCTGAACCAGAAAGTGACTCCAACAGTGGCCTAAAAGAATCGCAATGCCGCATTTGCGTGAAATACACAGACACACGTATCATTCAAATGGCAAATGCAAGAAACAATACCAAATTTCAAAACTATTAAGGGCAGTTGTATCCAATTTGTGGAGAAATTGCACAGATCTTAATGCAGCAGCTGTGTTAGGCACAACTCTCCCTGGCAAGTGTAACAATCCTGGAATACTGGAGAAAATGTTAAAATATGGGACTGCGCTCAAAATTGTACCTTGCTCACTGCATTTGAAGTCATAAATGACCCCCAAAATTTTTGAATAGAAAAAATACTGTTTTGTTTTATGGTTTACTTTTAAAAATGGCAGAATTCCTCCTTTGACTTCTTTCAGTGAGGGTAATGGCACGCAGGAAGCTTTGTCATCTGCAGGAATTTGGGCTTCCACCCCAGGTGGCAAAATGACCCCCCATGGGGAAAAAAATGTTGGATTGCATAATCTTGCAAAAATTCCTTTCCAGCTCTTCACTTAAATCTGGTTTCCAGTTTTCATAATCTTTATTGGCTGACCCCCTTCTTGTTTAATTGGCTGCCGGTTCTTAGGTTTCTTTGGCAAAAAAATAGGGATGCCCTGAATTCAGGATTTGGTTCGGGATTCGGACAAATCCTTCAGCCCGGCCGAACCGAATCCGAATCCTAATTTGCATATGCAAATTAGGGGCGGGAGGGGAAATTGTGTGAAAAATGTAAAAAATGTTTTCCCCTTTCCACCCCTAATTTGCATATGCAAATTTGGATTTGGTTCTGTGTTAGGCCAAATCTTTCGTGAAGGATTCGGGGGTTCGGCCGAATTCAAAATAGTGGATTCGGTGCATCCCTACAAAAAACACAGGTTTACCACAATGGCTAATGAAAGAAAACCGCTAAATAAAACCCAATGGAATGGAGTTTTCTTAAAAGAGCGAGTGTGATAGTAAATAATGCAAAAGCAGGAAAGGAAACAAACTGCACAGATTGTTAATGGCTTCACAGAGGGTTATTACAAAGTAATGTTATTTAAATAACAGATGTTCTTCTTTCATTTAAAATTCAATAACCTTTTCAGGTCTGAACCTGCGGGCTGACCCTAAGTACCATTACGCAGCTTGTGGCAAAATGAAATGATAATTAAACAAAAATCCCTCTTTCCCTACCTGCTGTTTCCATGAATTTCCCAACGGCACTAAAGGCTAGGACTGTGCCAGCAAGTTACACATCATAATGGCCTTTATGTATCCAAATGCAACGGCACTGATTTGCCTGCCTAGTCCATGGTAAATATTTAGCTGTATTTTCCTTTGGATTGTCCAAACAAAAACTATAAATCTATATCTTGGGGACTGGGGTTTTCTGCTGTATATGAAATGGAGAATTAACATGTTTTAATCAAGACAGGCAACTAAACCTGTTCTCCATTCAAATACCTTGCAGCAGCCATGCATATTCATGTTTTACTCTCAAAATCCTATTTAACCTGGCTCAAATTGGTGCCAAGAGAATGTGCCAGTAATTCATTATTCAGGAGGTTTCATGCAAATGATTATGCACATATATTTGTTTGCAAATATCTCTCTTATGTACAGAAAGAGGGAGCTGAAGTGAATCAGTACCCCATTCTGCCTGATACAGGTTTAGTATCTATTATCCAGAAAGCTTGGGACCTGGTGTTTTTCCCTGGTGTTTTTTCTGTAATATGGATCTCGTTACCTTAAATGGCATGTAAAGGCAAAAAAATAAAATCCCATTTTTACTTTCTTAAATGAAAAAGAAATCCTATCTCTTAATATACTTTAATCAAAATGTGTGTACCGTTTTTATAAGAAACCTGACTATATGCAGTGAAATTCTCCCTTAATTTACTGCTGTGGATAGGAATTGTCAGATGATCCCTAACTGCTCTGCAGGGAAACAATCATACTTATGAACAGCAGGGGGAGCACCCACCTTACTTCCCAGCCATGCAGAACTCAAGCAGCTTTGTTTGTTTCCCTGTAGAGTAGTCGAGTACTGTGTAGAGATATGTATTGGATTTTATTTTTGCTGTTACATCCCATTTATTGTTTCTAACTTCAGCTGCAGGGGCAAAGATCATAGAGCCAGATTTAAACAGATAAACTGTGATTCAATTTGGAGGATTGTTTTGCTGCAGCCACTGAGTTGAAGAGAAAGTTGGAGAAAGTTTGTATTAAACGATACAAAAACTATAAAATCCACATTAGATTACATGACAACACAGGACCCAGTGCAGTCTGTATATTCTGATTATTAATCAGAATATTATTAATACAGCAGTCTTGCTGTATCGGCCTTTGGCAGATATTATTTGACTTGTGCTGTTTTGATCATTTATGACAATCCCTAAGCAGCCCAAACCACACTGAGCATGTGCACAGTCTTGGTCTTGCAAAGATGTTTAACAAAGTTACAAGATGGCGACCCCCTGTGGCCAACTTTGAAAGCTTGTTGTGCAGTAAGTTCATGTTTATGTTTATTATATAAAATACAGCATTTCTAGCCTTATTCTATTTTAGATTTTACTTCCCCCTTTAAATATACTAAAAAGTAAATAAACCCAGGATTTTTTTGCCACCAGTATGGATTCATGCAGCTTAATTACCATCAAGTAGAAGGTCCTGCTCTATAATTACAGAGAAAAAGGGAAATAATTAAATATGGATAAGGGCTCCTATATCTGATCTCTAGAAAGTGAAACCATAAGAGAGGACACTGCTGGTATTAACCAGGGGCGTAACTAAATAGAAAGCAGACCCTGCAGCTGCAGGAGGTATAGGGGCCCCATGAGGTCCTAATTTATATGCAATTTAAATAAATATTGGTAAAACTGGTCAACCTCAGAGCCTGAAAAAAGATCTGCTGTGGGGCCCAGTAATATCTAGTTACGCCATTGGTAGTAACAGTTCAAATATAATTTAGGAACAGCTTAGAAACCCTTGTATATACTGGCTCATGTCCTTCTGGCATAATCGGTTTTCCTTTATTTACTTTACCACTTGTAAATGTATTATGACGCATAAAGTAAGACTATCCCTAAGTACTGCTTGCTTGCATCTGCCGTATGCTTTTCTTTTCTCTGAAACCAATCCAAAATAGAGGCCGTTTTGAAACGGTCAGGCCTACAATAAAAGTTAGCAGCTAATAATTAGTGAATGTGACCCCTTTAGTCGAAAATTCACTAAATGGCAAAAATGAGACAAAATGCATTGGAGTCTATTTTTTTTCACCCATTAGAGACTATGGGCGTAATTTTCTCAGCCAAACTTGGCAAAAAATGTCCATTGAGACTGCGGTATTGGAGCTTAAAGTATTCATACTGAATGCCATTTGTTTCCTATTATGCATATGTATTATATTGATATATTCATACATTATTTGGAGCCCTGAAAATCCACTTTATTTAATTTATAAAGCAATTGTTGGCTCAGTTAGTTATTTTCTGCTTTCAAATTCTCTTTTTGTTATAAGCTCCATCACTTCTACTAAGATTCACATCTGTATACCATATTAAAGCATAAACAAATGCCCTCTAACGCAACATTTCTGTTCCTTTGCTATAAGACAATCAGGAACCACATTTTCCTTTTTTTTTTTATTCAGATGAAATCAATTGGCCAGAAAAAGAAGATGCTCCACCGTCTGATGCTCAGGATCTGATTACATTACTACTCAGGCAAAACCCCCTGGAAAGAATGGGAACAGGTAATCTATTTTCTATATATCAATGTCTCGACCAATACATAGGAATGTCTTATTTACGTGCACATGAAAGGAATCAGTGGAGAGGTCAGACAATCTTTGTCATCATTCAAGTTGGAGCTCACCACTGTTTTGACAAATTTGGGACATTTCAGGTTGGAAAAGGGACAGATGTTCAAAAAATTCTTTGACCACTGTGTTCCGATAATGCTGGACCCATAAGAGCAATATAAGAATATAAGAGCAATTTAAGGTAGAACCAGTTGGCTGCTCCCAGTCATCAATAATGACTTTCACAAAGCACCCCTATTTTTGTAAACTGCATTCAGTGGCATAACTGGATATTACTTCTCCCAACAACCAATTATTTTTCAGGCCCCTAAAATGTCTACAGGATGACCTGTTTTACCAATATTTATTGAAATATGAATTGGGTCCTCATGGGACCCCTATAACTCCTGGGCCCCCTGCAGCTCAGGGTCTGCTTCCTCTGTAGTTACAGTATGCCCCTGATTGCATTGCTTCAAAGTGGTATTGCCACAGGTCTCTGTGCTCTGAAGTGTAGCAGCTACCCCATGAATACATCACTGCCTGCATTTGACAGCACTGCATTCATGAGTGGGGAAGCGGAACTGCATTTAAAGAACCCATAACATCACATTTTTTAAAAAAAACAAAAAACGTTCATATACATTTTAAAGTTTAATTTTTATCTGGCCCGAGGTTCAGGGTCCAAAAGCACTACGGGCACTCTCTCTTCCCTGCCACTGCCATAACAAGTCAAAATGATTGTAACATTGGGAATCGTGCTGTTTTGGTTAAAGGAGAAGGAAACCCAGTCGGCGCCAAAACCCTCCCCCCCACCCTGTGTTGCTTCCCCTCCCTCCTCCCCCCTGGCCTACCTGTCCCGCTGGGCAAATGCCCCTAACTTGTTACTTACCCTTCTGCGCAGGTCCAGTCTACGGAGTTCACCGACGCCATCTTCTTCCAAGCGATCTTCTTCCTGCTTTGACCAGCGCATGCGCAGTAGGGGCATTTCGCCGGTACGGATCTACTGTGCATGCGCCAAAAGTCATGAAAACTTTGTGACTTTTGTCGCATGCCCAGTAGATTCATACCGGTGAAATGCTCCTACTGCGCATGCGCCAAAACGCCGGTCAAAGCAGGAAGAAGACTGCGTGGAAGATGGCGTCGATGAACTCAGTAGACTGGACCTGCACATAAGGGTAAGTAACAAGTTAGGGGCATTTTCCCAGCTGGACAGGTAGGCCAGGGGGGAGGGGAAGCAACACAGGAGAGGGGGGGTTTGCGCCGATTGGGGTTCCTTCTCCTTTAAAGTGCAAGGAAAGTAGAGGATGGGAGTCAGAACAGACTCACTGCTGGCTACTCATATCAACCAGTGGCAGGTATTAGGGTTATAGTGTTTTCATTAAATACTTCCTGAGGCTTCCTCCATCAGAAAAAATGAACAAAAAAACAGTGTTGTACTTGGCAAACCACTCATGTTTTACGTGGTGCACTCCAGATTTTCTGTTCACCAAGGGATTCAGATTGTTGCATTTTCTTTGTTTTTAAGCTGTTTTCAAATGGCTGCTTTTGTGGCTGTGAGCAGGAATCCGAGCACATATTTATTTCAGTGTTATCCTAACAAACATTAATTTCACTGTTAGAGGAATAGATGGTTTAAGGAAGGGTCCTTTGGAATGATTGACAACAGCCCCTCATTGGCCCAGCTCATTTAGCCCTGTGTTCAAATGGAAGCCGGATAGCTTCTAGGATTGCGGATTAATTGATATATAACTATCCTACCAAAAATAACTTGACACACTACCCAGAATTCATTAAGCAGCAATTAAATGACCGCAGATTGAATCTTAACCAAATGATTCACAAGTGATATTCATAGGGTATGACAGCCTAATTTCGTGTTGTTCTGTACTCGCAGTCTGCCCTTGACCTCATGTGCAACAATCTTAATTAGTTCACGTTCCCCGTGTTATTTTGTTTTTCATGTCAGAATGTCAAACTGAGGTTGTATTTATCGCCATTCACATCACAATCCATTCTTGCTCAAGCGTGCTCATCAGTCTCGTGGAATTCTTTAAAGGGCAGAGATGTTTGACAACCAGGAAGAACATGGTTAACAATCAGGATAAACATGTCTAACCATGTGTCACCAGTGTAACAAACTGCCTTTACACAAGCAGTAATAATGCTGCAGTTTCTTGAATACAGTGATCCTTGTTAGTCTTTAGCCTCACTTGTTAAATTCCATTTTCGATAACGCTGATTAACTGGGATACCCATGTACCTTTTTTAAAAACCTGTCAATCACAGCTATAATGAAGAGACTTCATACTGAACCATATGAAATGCCGCTTTGTAGGTAATACAGGACTTACATTAAGGCTGGTGCCACATGGGTCTAATTCTCGGTCTGCGGATAAACGTAGTCTGAGAATCAGCCAATCCACTGACCTCTGTTCACTCCTAAATCTGCACTAACAGGCACTGTATCATCCTGGATGCACATACTCTGAGTGGATTTCAGCATGGAAATATCATTTTTGCTCCTTGTGTCTGCACATAGGTTGATGCAGTGCCTGTTTGTGCAGACATAGGAGCTGGAGCGTAACAATAGGTAGCTTGTCCCACCCACATATATTTTTTGCTGGCCCCAAATATGGTGCAGGAGCACTGACATTCCCCCCCCCCCCCCAGTGTGACATCCCTTTTTACGCAGAGTTTCACCGTGGAAATGATGCCCATAGACAATTGGGAAAAAAATGTCATGCGTCAATTTGTCGACCATCAACTTTGTGCATTTTGGTGAATTTTCGTCATAGCGAAGCGGATCAAATTCACCCATCCCTACACCCTTACACCAGCATGTGGCAGGGCTGACATGCACTTCTTGGGGTAATTAGCGTTGGGTAGGCAGGTAAGCGTAGGATCGTGAGCTTAGAGACAGGGACTCCAGGGCTTCAGACAAAACACAGGTTTATTAGGCACTGACCATTCCCAACAAAAGCCAACAGAAAACACAGTTCAGCAACTTCACTGCAAAACATTCAGGGTATAGTTCAGCAACTTCAATGCAAACATTCTGGTTTTTCCCCCCTCTGAGCTCTCACCATCCAGGAAAACTCTCACCCTCTGGAACTTCAGCATTTGGGCTTCTCACTCAGCCCTGCTGGCTTCCTCTCCTAGGACTCAGGCTCACTAGCCTCTGCCAGTCCTTTCTCCCCTCGATGGATTTAGGCTCGCCAGCCTCTGCAACACTCTTGCTTGGCAGCAAGATGCCTTCTCATCTCACCCCAGATTGCTCCCTTCAATCACATCAGAGATTGGGCAGGTACATAAATTGGTGCAGTGATCCAGGTAGGGCTTGAGTTTTGGAGAAGTAAAGGAGAAGTAAAGCTAGCAAATCAGTTTATTGCCAATAGATTAGCCACAATAGTGCAAGCTATAACACTATATTTATTCTGCAGAATACTTTACCATACCTGAGTAACCACTCTAGACACTGTCTCTGTTTGTTTAGGATAGCAGCTGTCATATTAGATTGGTGTGACATCACTTCCTGCCTGAGTCTCTCCCTGCTCACTCATAGCTCTTGGCACAGATTACAGCAGGGAGGGGAAGAGGAGCAAACTGAGCATGCTCAAGCCCTAGCACTGGAAGTTTAAGATGAAGCCCATGTGTACACAATAGAAGGAAAGAAATGCCGAATTTCTTTTGACAGAGGACTCAGAGCAGCATTACTACGAGGGTTTACTGGTATATTTATATAGACCTTTCTGATAAAGCTTACTTATTTTTAGCCTTTCCTTCACCTTTAAGGCGAGATGTGGGTCCAATTGTATCTTATTCCTAGTTCCCCCTGGTAAATAATTAAACGGGTTGTTCACCAACGTTTACTACGATGTAGAAGGTGATATTGTAAGAATATTTGCAGTTGGTTTTCATTTTTATGGTTTTCGTTAAATTATTTAGCTTTTATTCAGCAACTCTACAGTTTGCAATTTCAGCAATATGGTTGCTAGGAGCTAAATTACCCTATCAACCATGCATCCATTTTGAAGAGACTGGAATAGGAGAGGTCTGAATAGAAATTGATTAACAAATAACAATAGATTTTAGTCTTACAGAGCATTTTATAGATGGGGTCATTAACCCCCATTTGAAAGCCTTAATGAGTCGAGAGGGAAGAAGGTGATAATTCAAAAATTATAGAAAAAGAAAAAAAATTAAGGCCAATTGAAAAGTTGCTAACATACTAAAAGTTAAGTTAAGGGATCCACCCCTTTATAAACCTTAGTGAAATCTAAGTATATGTTTTGAATGTAATTACCTTGAGGAGGTAGTAAAATATTTGTATAATTCTTCAATGCATGGAAAAGGAAAATATCTGTCATCATTTTGTCTAATGATTTTTATAGTATCTTGTTTTTCATCCAAATGTTCAAATAGTCATAATGAAAGGCAATCCAGTCTGTAATTTCTTTCAACCTTCTGAACATTGGTGCGGTATCAGCCCCAGTTTTAGGGCACAGATCTTGATAAGAATGAATCCATTTGTTATTTAGCGTTTCTTATAATAAAAGTAATTGCCCAAAATAGTGTAGTGTGACCCAATCCTAGATTTGATTATAAAATGAATGCGGAATATGTTGACCGTCAGGGGCAATCCTGGCCCCTCCGCTGCCTGAGGCACCTTGCTGCTGTTGCCCCCCTCTCTCGCACACTCTCTTGCACTGGAAGGGCTTGAGGAGGGGGGTCCGGGAGGCTAGCGCAGAGAGCCCTAGAAGAGCCAAATTTCCGTTTTGAAAACTGGCTCTTAAAGTTACAGGAATGGCATTTTGCTGCCCCTGGTATGTAGTGGGACACTGCCGTCTCTGAGTTTCTCAAGTCACCTCATTGGCACAACACCCCTATTGGCCATGTACAGATGAATCCATCGGGATTTCACATTTTGTTGCAGTGTCATTTTTTAGTGTTAAGACCTGCCTCTAGATGGTGCTAGAGTGCAATGGCCTTAGTCTATCAGAAGCAATGTACTGCACTCTTGCACCATCAACATGTTGGCACCCCCAGGGACATTTTCCATGATTATGTTGTTCTCCAACTTCTTTTACTTTTGAATGTTGCTCACGGATAAAAAAAAGTTGGGTATCCCTGATCTAGAGGTAGGACTTAACACTTAACAATGGTGTGTGGACACGGTGCAATAAAATGTGAAATCCTGATGGCTTCATCATCTGTATAAAGTGGCTGTGGGGCAGCATAGACAATCACTAGTGGACTGAAAGGACTGTATCAGCGGCGGAACTAACGGTGGAGCAGGGGGAGCGAGCCAGACCGGGCCCCTGGCAGCTTGCACGCCACTGAAATGCAGGCGAAAATAGTGTACGGAGGGGGGGGGGGCGGGCCCGGCTGTGCATCACACACCAGGGCCCGCCCCCCTCTAGTTACATTACTGGACTGTATTCCAACTTGGGATAGGTGCTCTTAATTGTAGAACTTAAATGCATTTAGGTCTGTTAAAAAAAACCTTTTCAGCACAGGATTTAAGCACCAGATGCACCCTCTGCAGTCTCTTTCTCTTCATTAGAATGTCCTTAAGTTGCACATGTACAGTTACTTATGAAATTAAACCATCACTTTGGTTTTCTAGGAGGTGCCTATGAAGTGAAGCAACATCCTTTCTTTTGTGCCTTGGACTGGAACAGTTTATTAAGACAAAAAGCAGAGTTTATACCTCAGCTAGAATCAGAAGATGATACCAGCTATTTTGACAGTAAGTACCATTAAGTTCACTTCAGTTCTTAATTTTCATATGTCAGATAAGGAAAGGATGTGGGCACAGCAGTTAAGCGAACATGTGAATCTTGAAAGCAAAATTACACCAGTGAGCATATTTTATTCTGTATACGTCTGTGTTATAGAGCTGATGAAGCCTTGGGCTCCTGTACCCCAGACATGTAGGATATATAAAAATTGATTTGGGGTAAATATATGGGTTCAAATAATTTTTACACCCCCAAGGATAACATGGTATTCCATCTCCTTTAAAAGGGGATGCTTCTTCTATTTAAGTTACTTATTTCATCTTGCAGCACGTTCTGAGAAATATCATCACATGGAAACAGAAGAGGAAGATGATACCAACGATGAAGATTTTAGTATGGAAATCAGACAGTTCTCATCAAGTTCCCACAGGTTTTCAAAAGTACGTCTCCTACCCAGGTCACCAAATATGTGTATATTACTTTTCCACAACTTGTATTCTATTGTAGAATTTTTCGATTTCCTGCATAGATATCTGTGTAAGAAAAACGTTGTCTTCTCATTCTTTCTTCATTTATTGGTGCACTTCATGGTTGCAATTTTGTAACTGTAGTAAAGCAGGGGGCCTTCATCTTTGTAAATCTAGAATATGTATTCCCACTTGCAGTTTCACTTATGATCAGTTATGGTCAGTATCTCTATAGATAACAATGTAACATTACCTTTAGGTGTGATTTGCACCACGGGTGATTATATCTGTCTCTTCCCAGGTATTCAGCAGCATTGACCAGCTAATGCAAAGCAAGGTCGAGGAAAAGGATGATAGCACAGACAAATCAAAGGACCTCAGCCTCCCACCAGTGGAATCTTTAAGTTGGAGCTCAGAATATTCAGAAATGTGAGTAGTGTTATGGCTAATATCTGTATTTTGTGATTTTCATCCCCCTAAATTGCCCATTAATGCAATTTTTTAAAGAAGTCTATGGATGGTCATTTATTTCAACTTTCCCTACTGGTTTCTCCTTTGCACAAACCTTTTTTATCTATAATGCAATCAAAGCACTTTGCATGTTCCCTAGTTTTTGTAGTATTAATCAATAGTACATAACTTGCTTCCGTATAAGACAAACTTATATTTAGGTCTGTGAGAAAGATTTTCTTTTTGTACAAGAAGTTTTTAGGGTTCTTGTGTCAGGGAGAAGTGTAATCACAGATATATTTTTATCAACTAACAGTTCCTCTGAGTAGGGATGTAGCGAACTGTTCGCCGGCGAACTAGTTCGCGCGAACTTCGACTGTTCGCGTCCGCCGCAAGTTCGCGAACGTCGCGCGACGTTCGCCAATAGGCGTTCGCATCAAAATCGTTCGACCATTCGATCGCTAAAATCGAACGATTTTCGTTCGAATCGAACGATCTAAGCCATTGGATTGAATGAAATCATTCGATCCAATGGCTTCGATCGCTCGATTCGAACGGAAATCGTTCGATCGAACGATTAAAATCCTTCGATCGTTCGAATCGAACGATTTTCGGATGTTCGAAGTTCGCGAACTGTTCGCGAACTGTTCGCATTTTTTGCCGGTGTTCGCGAACGCCGTTCGCGAACACATTGTCGGCGGTTCGCTACATCCCTACCTCTGAGATACAAATTTCAAAATGTTGTTGTCCAGGAAATAAGTGAGCAGTAAATCCAATATATCAATGGTTGGCATTACTAAATGGCCAATACATAACATGGAGTTCATCATCATCATTTATTTATATAGCGCTGTCAAGATACGCAGTGCTTTACTGCAGTTATAGCAAACAGGGAATAAATGGTGGATAACAAACAAGAATTATAGAGTACAATAGGGTTAGAAGGACCTAGAGATTAGAGTTTACAAACTAAAAGGTTAGGGTACAATTGAGACATTAGGATTATATGAACATTTTGTCATTTTTGATACAGCAATGATTAATTAAGTTACATCGAATAGGCCTCTTTAAACAGATGGGTCTTTAAGGAGCGCTTGAAAGTTTGGAAGGAAGGAGAAAGTCTGACAGCTTGTGGCAGAGAGTTCCAGAGAAAAGCAGAAGCCCGAGAGAAGTCTTGTAGACGAGAATGGGTAGAAGTGATCAGAGGAGAAGTGAGGCAAAGATCAGAAGCAGAGCGTAGGTTTCGTGAGTGTATTTGGAGATTAGAGATGAAATATAGGGAGGGGTTTCTTTATTAAGGGCCTTGAATGTGATTGTAAGTAATTTGAATTTGATTCTAGAAGAGATTGGGAGCCAGTGAAGGGACATACATATGGGAGCAGCTGATGTTGAGCAGCGAGCTAGATGAATGAGTCTAGCGGCCGTGTTTAGAACAAATTGGACTTGTGAAAGGTGACTTGTTGGAATACCTGTGAGGAGTAAGTTGCAGTAATCAAGGCGGGAGATGATGAGAGACTAAATCAGTGTTTTAGTTGATTCTGAACTGAGATAGGGTCGTATTCGGGCAATGTTGCGCACTGATCTAGTGCCTGGTTGGGGGAGGTTTAATAGCTGGGTGGCTGTTGTGGCAAAGTGCTTTGTCATGAAACTAGAACAACGGTCCCCAACCATTGGCTCCTGTCCTGAGCAACATGTAGCTCACTACCCCATTTCGTGTTACTCCCAACAGCTGGTGCTTTCTTTTGATACAATGCTACAGCTAGTTAAAAACTACTCTAGTTGGCTACAGGGGGCTGTCATCTTGTAACTTTGTTAAACATCTTTGCAAGACTAAGACTGTGCACACGCTCAGTGTGGTCTGGGCTGCTTAGGGATCATCATAAACAAAGCTGCTTGAGTTCTGCAAGACTGGGAAGTAAGGCAGGGGCTCCCCCTGCTGTTCATAAGTATGATTGTTTCCCTGCTCAGCAATTAGGGACCATCTGACAATTCCTATCCACAGCAGTAAATGAAGGGAGAATCTCACTGCATGCAGTCAGGTTTCTTATAAAAACGGTACACATTTTTTAATTAAAGTATATTGGAGATAGGTTTCTTTTTCATTAAAGAAAGTAAAAATGGGATTTTATTTTTTTGCCTTTCCTTGTCCTATAAACTCTACATATGGAAACTCTTGCATTTCCCTTTAACCATAATATAATTTGGTAATTTATTTTAATATCTAGGCAGCAGCTGTCCATATCAACCTGTTCTGAAACTGAAAACCAAAAGCCTTGCCACAATGGCAGTTTGCTGCCAAAGTTTGCTATTTCTTCTGACATAGAACGTGATGAGTTGTGTTCTGGGGGGCCTAAAGCAACAGATCAATCTACCCAAGAACCCGAGGACTCTCTCCAAGAAGATCTTGATGTTACTACACCAATCAGCATTAGTAGTTCTACTGTCTCAGGTGAGAACTCCAAAATTATTCTCCTTAAAGACTGTATGGTTTGTTAGTACATAGAAGTTCAAAGGATGAATAGAAGTAACAACATGAACCTCTGAACATAACAGTGCACTGAAGTTTTGTGATGAATTGAGAGGGAAAAGAATTTGCGTCAAATTCTTATATCATTCATTCTTATATTTTAATTGTAATGTGGATTCATCTGAGGCTGATATTTTATCTTTTTTGAATCCATGGCCTTTTGATGTTTGTCACAAAAGTGACATTATATGAAATATATGTATTCAAAACTGCTGGGAATACATAAAGTGTATAACTTTATTATATTCAGCTTAAGATTTGCAGAATACATGACTTATTTTTATTTTTAAATTAACATTTGGCTTAAGAATCCCATTACATCTGTCATGATGACAGTCACAAGGATTCAAGGCTCTGGATTTGTTTCTTTGGTTATTTGTTAACAATTGAGTCTTTCAAACAATCAATTGACTTAGAAACAAATTTAGACCAAATCCATACCTTAATATACCGTTATTTTATGCAGGTTGGTATGAATAGGTTTGTGAACATTTTGCTCATTTTTCCACGATTCATCTTGTTCTGTCATCTCCATGCTGTTGACCTGCAACTAGGGATATGTGTAGTACATACAGACCGTCGTGCACTGTAACATAACATGTCAACTTCTGGAGACCTAAAAACGTCTACCATTTTTGAAGACCATTTCGGTTTTTATTATTTTCCTCATTTCATAGTGGTGGTCTGTTCTTTAATAATCACTTTGTGACATGAAGTAGCCTATGACTAAATGCTCTTTGCATGAAACGTGTTAGGTTGTGTCACGTTCGGCAACCTAAATCCAGAACCAGTGTTAGGCTCCCTGGTCTCAGCTCTTGCTTCTGCTTTTCACTTCGGGAGGAGCCCTCAACTAATTTGATGCCGCTAGGTCTTAATAAGAGAGGAGCTAAGCAAAGGGTTCTGGACGAGCAATGGGGCACAATTGTTTTACCAAGGATATTGGATGGAAAGCGTGATCAGGCAGGCTAGGCTAGCACAAGCAGGGTCAAGAATAACCAGACTCAGGATCAGGATTGGAGAGTTCAGAATAGTCAGTAGGCAGGCAAGGGTCTATATCAGTAATCAAACAGGATTCACTAAGAATACACAGCCAGGAACCAACTTAGTAGAACCTAACAACGGCATTGAGTTTACATTCAAAGCCCCTTTAAATACTTAGAATTTTGCACCAGTGCCCGATGACATCACGCCGGTGAGCAAAACCAGGAAGTGCACTCCTCTCGCGCATAGGACTGCCGGTTCTGGAAGGGAAACGGTGCACAAGGCGAGCGTCCCTGCGGGCCACTAGACCACCAGGGTAACCTATTGTTACACTGTGTTTTAGGAATTTTCTGGTAATACATTTGTAGGGTTTTTACTTCTTGTTTGAGCGGGTACTTGTGCCTAACTCTATTTTGGATTTTCAACATTTCTTCTGCTGAGCATGTGAGAGTTGGCCTTTGGGTTAGCACATCAATATGGATATTTTGACTTACCCATTACATCTCTGTTTTTGTGCTTTTTTTTCTTTCTTTACTGTACCGATGTTTGTGAAGATTCTCATTCATCCAGGACATGGTATATCTGTAAAAAATAAGTAAAATCAACTGGACTTGCTGTTTTTTTTCTTAAAGAAGTTTCACCAGTCATCCAACTAGCTTTCTCAATCCAGAATGAATTGAGAAAGCTAGTTGGATGACTGGTGAAACGTCTACAAGAAAAAAACACTGCAAGTCCAGTTGATTTATTTCTACAGATTTACTGTATCTACTCATGCAAATGTCTACAGTACATAATCACTGCCAAACAGTGAGTCCAAGACAGGTGCTTAGTTTTAGTAAACTTTGGAAAGAGAGAGAATTGCTGTTAAATGATTGGCCTGCCATATGACATGCTTCTTTGTGAACCTTTGTTCTTTCTCTAGATAATATACCCTGTGCGGTTCTTTATACCTCCGTTGTTAAGGAAAACATTGTGGGTGTGAAGAGAGCAACCAAATGAGGAGAACAATGTAGTGTTGATATTGAGTAACAGTTGTTGTCCATAGCTGTTACACTTTCAGAGAGGAACACCGTACTCCTTTTCTGTTTATTTTTAATTTTTTCCAAGAAATTCACATTCCTCTGATCTCATGATCAGAAAACATGAATCAGAATAAATTACTGTTCAATTGAAAAGTTCTTGACCCTTTTTTATATTAACTTTTAAGCATCGTCTCTTGGCTTTGCTAACGTAATCTTCTGTAGGTACCAGCACAAGTCACTACAACGATTTCCTTTTTAGGTTGGTAACCTTTAGCTCTAATGGACATGTTGCAGGTTCTTCCAATACAAAATAAAGCCTTGATGGTCATTAGAACCGTGTGGGTTTAGGGGATATTAAACAGGATCTAGTCTTTCAAGCTGCAGTTGTTTTTAATATGTCTGTCCTTTCTTCCTTGTACAGTGAGTAGTTTTTCAGAGCACTTAGATCAGATAAACGGAAGAAACGAGAGTGTGGACAGTACAGATAATTCCTCAAAGCCCTCCAATGAAACGGCTTCTCACATGCCTCGTCAGCGATTAGAAAACACAGAGAAACAGAAAATGCCTGGAAAAGTCACTAAGTCAATCTCGGCTAGCGCACTCTCTCTTGTGATCCCTGGAGGTAGAAATGAGTATATTCAGCATGAACATTAAAGACATTGCATGCCCTTCCTGCCATTTGTCAGCCATTTATTTAAAACATTTATTTTAATCTATCCACCCCATATAAGAATGTTTGTGAGATTTGTAAGAAACCATATGATGTTACCGGTGACTTGGATTGATTGTTGGATATTCTAATATAAATTCTTTTAATGTATGGAAACCTAAAACTATACATTAGGCAGTTATTTACTATATTTTATAAGTGTGTGGCACATGGTCCTGGAGTGTTCCTCCATCTCTAGGTGTGTTCATGCTGTGTGTTCATGGTATATACTGTAGGTGCATGCATATTTCTGCCCGTGTATAGTGCGGACACTCAGGGCAGCCATGGGGGGGGACAGGGGGGAGAGTTGTAGGGGGCCCGAGGGTAAGGGGGGCCCGGCCACGCCACACTTATTTGATTAGCCAGGCCCGTCGTCTTTCTGAGAGCTGCTGACTTCGGGAAGGCATGGAAGTTTAAGGGGCCCTGGCTATCAATATCTTTTTATTTTTTATTAACATGTGGGAACCCTAGCCACTAATATCTTTTTTTGTTTTTTTACTATGTGGTGGGGGCGGACCTGTGGGGTGGGGAGGGCGGACATGTACGTGGGGCTTGCGGTGGGCGCAGCCCAGGGGGCCCAGTAAATTTTGTCGTATGGGGCCCTGCGATTTCTGATGGCGGTCCTGCGGACACTACTGCTTGTTGTATAGATGTGTGATATATCACAAAGTGTATACGTATGCCAGTCCCTCTGCTCCTTCATTCTGCGTTTTGTACCAGGATGCAGGTATTTTTTCCGTGCATAAAATTGTGTAGTATAAATTAGTGTGTCCACTTTGTATACTCATTCTGCATGTTGAAAATTTGTGTGTAGTGGCTACAAACATGAAGAAAGATGTGTAAAATCATTATGAATGCAGGACTGGTGTTTAAGATCATTCTGAGCATTGATGTAGTGGTTCCAGTCATTCTTCAGCTGTATAGGTACATAACTCAATGGTGGAGAGGTGCATAGATGTGTAATACTTTGTTTTTGAAGGGAGGGCCTTTGGGGTAGTTGACTTGTCCAGCAATGAAGAGTGTCACATGTCTGGGGGAATCAAACTCCAATAACTCCAAATAGCAAGTCTCTCAATAGGAAACCAATGGTGTCTGTGTGTTTGCTCTGCAAAGAGAGTGGTTTTTACCTTAAAGTGTTTTTCTACAGATAAAGCATCACAGTAACAAATAATGCAGCGTCTAAACTCTGCCAGCACCAGCAATCTGTACAGTTGTGCTCATTTCCGTTATGACTATATGTTTATAAATATCACATGAACCACACATATATACAGTGGCATAACTAAAAAAAAATTTAGGCCCCAAAATGTACAGAGGTTGACCTGTTTTACAAATATTTATTGAACTTGTATATGAATTAGGGCCTCATGGGGTCCCTTTACCTCCTAGAGCCGCAGGATCTGCTTCCTCTGTAGTTATCTGGACAGAAAATGGACACCTTTGTTCCTGTACATTACCAGATTCAGTTACACCTGTAGTGATACAAAAAAAAATATTCCAGATGAATTTGTTAGGACCCTGTAATTCAATATAATGGTTATGACAAAGAAAAAAAAGTATGGGGAAAAGTACCTAGCATCTTTATATCAAATCAACATCTGACAAACCTCTCTGCACATGTTTTCTAATGATTATTTGATTATTACTGAAGCACAGTCACTAGTATCCCCTGATTATGTTTGAGATGACTAAGAATAATATTCCAACCATAGCCAGTTAGGCGTAGACTGAAGAATAATCTGTTTGCTTCACAGTGCTCTTTCTAAACCTTTTTTTTTCATGAAAGTGGGTAAGTTGGGGAATCCGCTTTGTGAGCAGAAAACTGTTATTCACCGTGCTATAAGTACTGTAATTATAATCAGTGTAAATACTGTAGGAAGAAACACATTTTTAAAGAGGATAAAAACCACGAAGACCCATTTTTTTTTAATCCTGACCCACAGATTTGCACCCTAGCCATAAGAAATATAGCTAAGGTACATCATTCATAATAAAACTGTAGTTTAGGGTCTGTATGTAGAGAATGGTAACTCACCACACTGTGGAAGAGGCCCAGGTGCACCACCCTGAGCGGACGAACCGGAAAAACATTTGGGAAGCAGGGCACTCAATAAAGGCAATCCTCCTCAGGGCAGATAAATTCAAAGTGAAAAGTTTATTGTGTCCACAGCCTTACGCGTTTCGTGATACACTTAATCATAGGCTATGTTTTTAAAGTACATCATTGTCATTACTAGTAAAGTTATTCATATTTATGCTACTGAGCCTATAAGTGCACTCATAGGTCATTTTATCTGAATACTCATAGCTTCAAACCCACATTCTGTATCATATTGTGCATGGAAATTTGCTTCTCCTTTGGATTGCTTGATGTTAACTTGCTTGTGTCACATCCTGCTGCAAACTGTAATTTTTCCTGCCCTTTAAAGGAACAGTTCAGTGTGAAAATAAAAACTGTGTAAATACATAGGCTGTGCAAAATAAAAAATGTTTGTAATATAGTTAGTTAGCCAAAAATTTAATATATAAAGGCTGGAGTGAACAGATGTCTAATAAAACAGCCAGAATCCAACTTCCTGCTTTTCAGCTCTATAACTCTGAGCTAGTCAGCGACTTGAAGGGGGGCCACATGGGACATTTCTGTTCAGTGAGTTTGTAATTGATCCTCAGCATTCAGCTCAGATTCAAAAGCAACAGATATGACCCATGTGGCCCCCCCTCAAGTCTCTGATTGGTTACTGTCTGGTATCCAGGGTAACCAGTCAGTGTAAACTAAGAGAGCTGAAAAGCAGGAAGTAGTGTCTGACTGACTTGTTATACATCAAATCTCTCCAGCCTTTATACATTACATTTTTGGCTAACTAACTATATTAGAAACATTTTTTATTTTGCACAGCCTATCTATTTACACAGTTTTTATTTATATACTGAACAATTCCTTTAAGATACAGTTTTCCACTGTTTGTCTGTTGTTCTCAATCATGATCTAGAAAAATTCTTTTCTTTCAGATGTGTACAGTGTATCTCCATTAGGCAGCCCGATATCCCCACTTTCAATGTCATCGGATGCATCCTCCAGAGATTCCTCACCCAGCCGTGAATCTTCCATCTCCTCCTCCAGTCCAAAGCAGCCGATTATCATTCAGAGTTCTGGGAAAAAGTTTGGCTTTACTCTCCAGGCAATTAGAGTGTTTGTTGGGGACAGTGATATCTACACAGTACACCACATTGTATGGGTAAGGTGCTAGATTAGTGACAGTTTTTTTTCTTAAACCTGAAGTAGGAAGCTACAACTGGGATGCCATATAATCTTTGCCAGCACCATATCTAAATTAATGGCACCTAACATTTCTTTTGGCTTGTTGCTGAGCAACTCACTTGCTGAAGATCCAGGGCTTGAATGCCACTATTACCTGTTACTACTACTATGTCACCATCCTACTGAGCAATTCATAATCAAGCATAGTGTAATATAACATGATCATTGACAACAGAAACTTCTGCTGAGTCTCTCAGGGACCATCATCAGGAGAAAAAATTAATCGTTGCAATTCCAAAAAATGTGAATACAACAATTGACAATCCTTTGTGATATGTTATTTATTCCATTATGTAGCTTATATTAGCCCATGCAGGGCACCTTTATGATCTTTCAAGTGAGTTCAATATCCCAACATGCCCAAACCATAGCTTATTTGGGGTCTTTAATACCATGCAGATGTCCAAAGAGTTCATTTGCTATGAAATACCAATCAGTTTTCTCAAAAATTGGCTTAAGCAGATGACCCCATAAGTGTTGTCAAAGCAATCTGTTTTTCACTCTGTCGAAGCTTTTGTTCATATTGCACTTTATAAAAGGGAAGAAAGAGGAAAAACAGCATGAAAGTCTTTGAAAAAATTCACAAAGGGCATATAATGTGCATAAAAATTACTGTTAAAAAGAGTGTTTGATTTATGTATTTTTTTTAAGATTTTGTTATTTTTAGCAGTCTCTTAATATATATTTATTATACGGTATGGGATCTGTTATCTGGAAACCTATTATCCAGATTACAAATAGGCCATCTCCCACAGACTTCATTGTAATTAAACATGATTTAACATAAATAAAAATGATTTCTCTGTAATAATAAAACAGTATCTTGTACAAAAATTTTTTTTCCATAATTCGTTAGTATAGAACGAAAAATAAACACCAAGGCAAATAAAACTTTTAATTTGCAAAGCCTTTATTAAGAGTGAACTTACCAAAACTCCACTTCCGCTCCTCTTCTAAAACGGCGAAAGGGCGACCATCCATGCAGCGGTGTTCGATTTCTCCTCCCTGGCTATTCTAGTGATAATACTGTATGTGAAGGAGGCTGAGGTCCGCTCTGCAGCGCTTCCCCTATTCCCAGCAGCAGCAGTAGGTACTGGGAGAGTCGAACCACTTGGTCCCCGTCGATGTGCCCATCTGAGTGTGCCTGGGGCTGGCAGTCCCCGCTGCTGCAGGAGAAGGCGGAGGAGCCATGCAGGCACGCGCCGATTTTAGACTCCGGTTGTTACTCTGAGCTCGCTGCTAACGATTCGGACTTCGGCTCCAGCCTCTGGCTCTCCGGCAGCAAGTGCTGGCTGCAGAATCCATGGATGAGGTGGGAGAGCTGAACCACATGCTCCCCGTCGATGCGCTATCATTCTGCAGACAGGCTGAATGGTAGTAGTAGGCTGGATGTTTGCGGGTAGCAGTGGCCAGTGTATTTAGTAAAAAAAAAAAACAAGGCCGGTAGCACTCCTGGCTCAAAGGCGGAGCGGAATGCCAAGCCAAAGTTTGCAGGAGCTGTCGAGCACTTGCACATCCTCCCGAGAGAGTGCACTTGGCCACGTGGAAAGCAATGTAGTTGATCGCCTTGAGTTTTCGCAGCTCCTCCACATTGCACTGGTTCTTCTTCACTTGCAAGTGATCCATGCGCTTGTGCACCGTAGTCCTGGGGATATTCTTCAGCAGATCGGTGCATCTGCATGGCTCCTCCGCCTACTACTACTACCATTCAGCCTGTCTGCGGAATGGTAGCGCATCTACCCCATCCCTGGATTCTGCTGCCAGCACCTGCCGCCGGAAAGGCAGAGGCTGCCCTCCTCCTCGTCTTCTTCCTCATCGGAGGAGGAAAGGCTGGAGTCGAAGTCCGACTGCTGGGAATAGGGGAAGTGCTGCAGAGCGGACCTCAGCCTCCTTCACATACTGTCACTAGAATAGCCAGGGAGCAGAAATCGAACACCGCTGCATGGATGGTCGCCGTTTTAGAAGAGGAGCGGAAGTGGAGTTTTGGTAAGTTATTTCTTAATAAAGGCTTTGCAATCTAAAAGTTTTATTTGTCTTGGTGGTTATTTTTCGTTCTATACTAATGAATTTTGGAAAAAAATTTTTAAGGTATGAAGGTCCAAATTACAGAAAAATACGTTATCCGGAAAGCCCCAGGTCCTGAGAATCCTGTATAACAGGTTCCATACCTGTATATGTAGATATGAATTCAAATATTGTCTAGGGATCATTGCAGTGTTTGGGTTATTTGAATTATGTAACAGTTTCCAGTAAATGAAGAAAGGAAGAGACCACCAAGCAGTAGTTATACTGCAATGCTTATATTAGGGTGAATATGACCATTTCCAGCCCCTGAGAGGATTTGTATTTGTTGGGTTTGAATATGTGGCATGAGATAATACAGTTATGGACAAGTTTCTGGTATTAATGTGATTGCTATAGCTACTACAGATTAAAATTACTTAACAAAATGCATATTAACAACATAAAATCCATATTACGTGGATTCTTATCACCCTACTTCTATGCAATGTGCAGCTAGACGTCCCACCGTCCAATCTGTTTGGGCTTTTACATGCCCTTTAAGTCTGAAAGTAGCTTTTACATTTTAAACTCCAATATAATAATGAATTTGCCTTTAGTGAATATCATCCCTTAGATTTCTCTGTACCCCTATGATTAAGGCACGAAATGCATAAGGCTACATCATTTGAGATTTTTGAGTTTTTTTGCTAAATAAAATATTTTTAACTTATCAAGTATTGGAGTTAAGTTTGGTTTGTGCCAGCCCACAATGAATATCTAAGTTCTCTGTCCCCCTGCAGTGATGGATTGGACCGTGTTGCTCGAAGCAGTTATAGTCCGTCTCTAATCAGAAGTATTGTATCTTAACATCCTAGCAGATATGGGAGTTATTGTGGCTTTTTATGTCAAACATTTAACCTTTACATATATTTTGAATGATAGCATACACGATCTGATTAATAGCATGAAACAAAAAAATATGTTTTTATCTACAGAGTGTTGAGGAAGGAAGTGCAGCCTACCAGGCAGGTCTGAAGGCTGGCGACCTCATTACTCATATAAACGGGGAGCCTGTCCATGGACTTGTTCACACAGAGGTCATAGAGCTTCTGCTCAAGGTAAATGGCTCATTTGTTTTCATTCTTCCGCCACGCTGAGATATGAGTAATGCGTCTGCTTTTTTTACATTCTCCTTTCACATGGTAAATATTACAGCCCAGCCATGAATTACAGTGTTATACCCATCATTTATTGGCAAGCATTGTCTTTGTAATATTTACTTAATCCTGGAGCATGTTATCAGATACAGGGAGGTTAATTACATTCTTTTTGAGCAATTCTACAACCCAGTGACCAGAATTGATAGAATCTGCTATTAACAATATTACTTTCTCAAGAATTGTTCAGCCTTTTCATGCAAAGACAATTCAAGGCTACCGTATATACTCGAGTATAAGCCGACGAGTATAAGCCGAGGTACCTAATTTTACCTGCGAAAACTGGGAAAACTTATTGACTCGAGTATAAGCCTAGACACAACTACAGCCCTGTCTCCCAGCAGCGCACATTCCGCCAAAGCGACCCCCCCAGCGATCAACCGGACTTCTTTGCAAAGTTGATGGTGACAGAGAATTGCCAAACTGATTACTGTGTGCATTGTCCCACTGTCCCACTACCATGTGCAGAGGGTGCTGTGTGATATTGCCATCACTGTTAATCTTTCGTATAACCAACAGAGGGCGCTGTGTGATATTGCCATCACTGTTAATCCTTCATATAACCAACAGAGGGTGCTGTGTGATATTGCAGTCACTGTTATTCTTTCATATAACCAACAGAGGGCGCTGTGTGATATTGCAGTCTCTCCCCAAGCGAACTGTTGGTATAGGAATGATTAAAAGTGACTACTGCCCACTGACTCGAGTATAAGCCGAGGTAGACCTTTTCAGCACATTTTGGATGCTGAAAAACTCGGGTTATACTCGAGTATATACGGTATATTGATGTGAGCCGTGCATAGGTAGAATTGTACATTATAGGCATATATATCATATATTGTTTTCACTTACAACACCATACCCTGGCTGTATCTTTAACTATTGGCTTTGTATTGACAGAGTGGCAGTAAAGTTGCAATCATGACAACTGCCTTTGAGGACACCTCAATCAAAACAGGCCCAGCAAGAAGGAATAGCTACAAGAGCAGGATGGTGAGACGCACAAAGAAGACCAAGAAAAAGGAAAATATAGAAAGGTTTGTTGCACTGCAAGTGATATTCCTCTTTCAACCAGAATATCTTTTTAAAAAACAACGATGTTTCTCAATATTTTGCGAAAAGTATGGACGAAAAAAAACACTCTTTAGTGTCCATTGTATAAATGTTTATCAATTGTTTATAACCGCAAGACACATTGACTGGATAATGCTTTGTTTTATTGTTGGCTTCAAGGTGTCATTGTTCTTTTGCAATTTATTTGAAATTTATTTTGAAAATGTTAACAGATGGGCATGGTTGCGGAGTTATACATAGGGTTTATCAGACATGTACTTGCATGTATGGACTATCCAACACAGTTTTACAGATGGACTGTGCAATAGTGATGTGCAGGGCTGACCTGATACCCGCGGGTTGGACGGGTTCAGGTCCACCTCGATGTGCTGTTTGTGGGTTGTGGGCAGGTGTGGGTTAAGCTCTTCTCAACCTCTTAAGACCTTACACTGCTGACTTCCAGCTTTATAGGCGCGTGCCTGCCCGCCCCTCCCAGCCCTTTTGTGATGTCATCGGCAGGCCCAGGTGTAGTTCTAAATAGGGACTTTCCAACACATATAGTTTTATACATTGGCTGCTCAACATATGTAGTTCTACATAGGAGCAACTTAACACACGCAGGTTTTACACAAGGTCTGCTCAACGCATATAGTTCTACACAGTCGCTGTCAATCACATGCAGTTTGTTGCAAGTGCTGTAGTGCCTATGTGATTCCTCTTCACAGGGGAAGATACAGGTCTCTGTGCTTCAAAATTAAAAAAGTTAGGCTACAAGGTGCAAAAAAATGGCAGGTTACACCCCTTTTTGGAATTGCCTTGCAGGTTGCCTTCCTATTAGCAAATGGCCATATATTTTTTAGATTAGATTTTAGATTAAAGTATTTTTTTTCTTAAAACAATTCATTTTATAAGGTTCATCATCACTTTTCTCTTATTAGGAGAAGATCTTTTTTCAAAAAGCTGGCAAAGCAACCATCCCCACTTCTACACACCAGCAGAAGCTTCTCTTGCTTAAACCGATCCCTGTCCTCTGGGGAAAGCTTACCTGCTTCACCTACTCACAGTCTGTCTCCACGATCTCCAACTCCAAGCTGCCGCTCAACTCCTGATTTCCCATCTGGTTTGTAATTACTTGTTTTTTGTTGTACATTTGTTTGATGTTTTAATGAATGTTTAATGTATTACAGTGTAAATATTAATAGTGCTAGGGTTAGACCTGCATAGTTGCTGCAAAGTTGATTATGTTCCCCTGTTTGCACCATTAGATATATGTATATTTAATTAATGTTTTCTTTCTTCTCTATAGGTACTAATTCATCACAGAGTAGCTCTCCAAGTTCAAGTGCACCAAATTCTCCAGCAGGATCTGGCCACATAAGACCCAGTACGCTGCATGGTTTGGGGCCGAAACTGGGGAGTCAGAGGTATAGGTCTGGTAGACGCAAATCTGCTGGAAGCATACCTCTTTCCCCATTGGCAAGAACCCCATCACCAACCCCCCAGCCACCATCTCCCCAGAGATCTCCTTCACCTCTACATACTCATTCTGTAGGAAACACAAAAGCAACTCCTAGCTTCCCTGCAAAAATGCACTCTCCTCCAACCATTGTAAGGCACGTTGTCAGGCCTAAAAGTGCCGAACCACCAAGGTCTCCACTGCTAAAGCGAGTCCAGTCAGAAGAAAAACTTTCACCATCTTACTGTTGTGAAAAAAAGCACTTATGTTCACGCAAGCACAATCTTGAGGTCACTAAAGAAGAAATCCATAAGCAGACACTACAAAGGGAGTTAGCACTTCAAAGCCTAGAAGAAAATATATGTGATGTCCTGGCATGTACAAGGATTAAGCCTGTGGAACAGGGATGCCTAAAACGTCCTGTATCAAGGAAGGTAGGCAGGCAAGAGTCATTAGATGAGCTGGACAAAGAGAAACTAAAAGCCAAAATAGTTATGAAGAAAAAGGATATGCCAGAAAGGCAAGATTCTCTTCTAAAACAAAGCCTAATGCATGATTTGCACAATGAATTGGGCAGTCCGATTACAGTAGCAGAACAAGAGAAGGAAGACAAATCATACCAGAATCTAATTAAAAGGACCAATCTGTCAGAGCATAGACTCACGACCTATGAAAGCCGTTCTGGAGGGATCATGTTTAAAGATGCTCTTAACAAGGGTGTAATTTCTCGATCAAATGGTGGATTCATGGATGGTCCGTTACATGGTCATGGTCCTCAGGCAGCAGAAAATGTTCACATATCATGTGAGATCAAGAAAGCCTCAAGTTCATGTGATAGGGTAGTACTTGCGAGGGATGTCAATGAAGATAAAGCATCTTCAGCTTGTACAGCTAATAGTGAACTTTTAAGAAAGAAGAAGTCTTTAGAAGAAAAAGAAAGCACTTTATGTTTGGTTTTAAAGTCAAAAGCCCATGAAAATATTCAAGCAAAGTCTTCATTCTTACCCACTGAAAGTATTGCTCCCTTGGATAACAGAACAAGTTTGCCGAATGCTCAGAGCAGTACTGTTTCATTTGCACCACTCAAAACCAGTAACAATAGGTGTGAAAACAATAATGATAAGTCAGGGGTTTTACATACCGAAACATCAGTCCGAAAAAGCCCTTCAGAGTTTAAACTGGAAGCGCGATCTGTTTCTTCATTAAAACCTATTGAGGGCACCTTAGATATCGCTCTACTGTCAGGTCCAAAAGTTACAAAAACAGAATATACTGATATAGCCCTAGAAAAGAAAAAACAGAATTTTGCTAAAGCAGAGAAAATAACCCCAGATTCAAAGAACGATGTTGTACACAAGCCAGATAATCAAAATATGTTCTTCTTTTCCAATACAAGCGCTGGCGGTGTAAGTTCACATTCTGCACACAAGAGACCCATTAAAGAGAATCCTAAAGAATGTCCACAATCTAATTTAGCTGCTGCTGAGATTTGTTCAAATAAGGAAGTGTCTGGATTAAAAGAAAAAAATGAACTTCAAAATCAGGCAGCAGGTTCAGCTCAGTCAGGACTGAAGGAGTCACCGGCACAAGAGCTGGTGACTTCTGCCAGAAGGAATGGTCAAGAGATGAAGAGCTCACTTGTGTCCACTGGTAGGTGCTCTCTTGAGCAAAAACTAAATAAAACATGCAGAGAAATGACTGATCCTTCCCAAGAACCCTCTGAATTAAGAGTTGAGGCCAGTCTGACAAAATCCAGTAGCCCTGAAAAGACCGATCGCGCACAACACGCCACTGGAGGCAAAAGTTGTCAGGCATCAGTAAGTAAATTATGTCCTAATGAATGTTTAAGTGTACCTAAGCCAGCCCCTGTAATGGATGTTGACTCTCCTATTCTTCTAAACACCAAAGTGGACATCAAAGTTAAACAAGAACCTTCTTCTGTGAGCTCAAGCAGCAAAACCCAGGAAATCACATCCATACTAAAAGCTGGATCAGAGAAAAGCAACAGAGAATTGTCACCCAATAAAGAGTCCGTAGGTTTAAAGGCACAACAGTATGTGGCTGAAAGTATCTTCTCTGGTACAGTACCTATAGCCAGTAGTAAAAGCAGCTTGCACAGTCAAAAAGAACAGAAGCTGTCACATGAACAGCTCAATGACTCTGTTGGTAAATCCAACATCTCTAGCTCCAGTACAACTAAAGCTAACAGTTTTGGCAAATCAGGAGTGCCAGAACAGCCAAGTACCGGTGCTTTAAAAAAAGAGATGGCTATTCAGAGGACAAATGTTTTACTGAAAGTTGATAAAGGTGCCAATATCCTTTCATCTTCTCTTTCTCAAAACAAAGATATTGTGATATCAGAAAAGACTACAAACTATTTTCCTTCTTCTACTGTAAGTACAAGGAACACTAATCTATCTGCAACAAGAGAAACTCATTCAAACGGCCATCAGGCAACCAGCTCTGCATGCTCTAGCACTCCTAATCCAAAGGAATGTTCAGCTAAATCTCACTTGAAAGAGAAAACCAGTCTACAGCCCAAGCTCACCAGAACTGTTAATCTCAAAAGTGGTGTTGAAAGCAAATTGTCAGCTGAAGGCTTAGCCCTCGGGATGTCCTCTCCCGAAAAGCAGCAAGATAGTAAATGCACCGAAGCACTTTATGTCCAGAGTGACAAAAGGGAAAGTAAGGTTATGCCTACTGTTACAAACAGGGACACTAGGAAAGTAACAGAAAAGCCAAAATCTGTAAACTCTCCCAATGTGATGGGGAAAGGAGCACAAAATAAGACGGATTTGGTTGATGCACATAATGGAGTTTCTGCATTGTCTGCAACTGTTTCTTCTCCTAGCGTTAATACGTCTTTGAACAAACCACGTCTGTCTGAGTGTCCTTTAAACATAAGCACGGAGAGGAATGAGATTACTCCAAATTTTTTTCCTTCAAAAGCCAAGAAAGATGTTCAGTTATCCCCTAACAAAGCCGGGGCAAAAGCAGATAGCATATTCAGTAAGTCTTCTGCTGAAAAACAATTTAGCTTTGCTTCAAACTGTGTACTGTCAACAGCCAACAGTAGGAACCAGTCTTTGTCTCCCAATAAGAAGAATGTTGCTAAAGACATACAGAAGGCACCACCAGTCTCTATTGGTAACACATGTGCACTCACCTCTGATAAAGACTTGAAAGGGCAGAAGCAAGGAAAGGATGTGTTGCAAACCAGCCCTGGTGAAAAGACATTATAGTTTGCAAACCCACTGCAAAAATAAGACCTCTTTCTGTAGTAGCTGCTAATTTCAGACTCTTTTTTCCAAAACCAGCACTGTGTAGTATTTCCATTCTTTCAGGCATTTGTGTCCGTGTCAAGTTTTTTTTTTAAGTGTAATTTGGAGTAAAGGGGTGGAATGTTTTCGGTTTTTTTTTTTTTTTACCCCAGCTGTATGAGCTGCCTGTGTGGTGGTGTAAGTTTGAGGGACCTCTGCAGCTGGGACTGGGGTAAGGGCTATGGGGGAAAAAAAAGGTCTGTAAATTTGCAATATTGTTATTTGTGTGGAATGTAGAATGTACAGTTTGCTGCTGAATTTCACTGTTTACTTGTTGTTTCTATGGGAAAAAAATCAACTGATAAGACTGCAAAAATATATATAAAAAAATTTTTTGTACCATTGGACAGAAAAAAATTTGATTTGTTTTTTTTTTTTCTTTGCAGAAATTAAAATCCATAGTTAATTGACTTAACTGTTAGTTTGATTCTCTGTTAAACGTCAGAAGAATCAGAGCTGGTACCGAAATATATATAGTACCAGTATGGCCAGGCTTTCTATATGCTAAGGCTTTCCTACCACATTGTGCAGGGTAATATGCTGAGTTCTACTTTATCTCTATAGATGTCAACAAAGTGTGGTGTTCCATCTTATGCTTAGCCAAGCATTTCCCTATTATTGGCTGCTTTTGACTCTCGCTAAAAAATTATATTAGACCAGTCCATTAGGTTCTAGGCCATGCACCAACCTGGTTTCTCGTAAAAAGATTAAAACGCTATAAGAGGCTGCAAGGGGATAGGAAGCGTTCTAGGCAGCCTTGGGTAGTAAAGAGAGATCCACACTTGGGTAGTAAAGAGAGATCCCTGTTCTGATGGCAACAGTTTCTTTTAAAAATATTTTCTTAGTGAAGGCATAGTATCCAACTACTACCAATAGTAACGTGGCACATTTCCATGGCTCAGACCACAGCTGACGTACACCAGTATAGATATCAGCATTTGTATATGAATGTTTGTTCATTCAGTTCACTCCAAAGCTTTGCTATTAGAAGTCATCAGTTCATCCAATACAGTGATCCTCTGGGGATCTTTCATACTGAACTCTGTTGACTTGTGGAGTTGATGGAAAAGGGTCACCCTTCCTAGGAAGACAAATTATAATTTGAGCAAGATCTCCATTCCCTTTTGCGAAGCTGGGTGATAGAGTGGGAACCAACCAACCAAGCCAAGCAGGAAGAACTTTGTTCCTTTCATGTTTTATATTTCAATCAAAAAAAAAATCGGGTGAGAATTTTGCAAACGAAAGAACCTCCTGTCATTAATGAATGTAAGGCTTTTATGTTTAGCCTTTGAAAGGCAAATAGTTACTGTACAAGCTCGTTCATACCATAGATTTTCTGTTGAAGGCATCTACAGATGTTTTATAGCGAGGCCTTACTCTTTGGATAGCTTTTGCTGTTCTTATTAATAAGCTGTGCTGATTTTTTGCATTCTTTTGTAAGCCTGTTCAATAGCTCCATACATTTCAGAACATGTCTCTTTTTTTTGTGATATGTCTATGTGAATACTGTAAAATATCTATTTTGTGTAAGGGGGGCATGTTGGAGCTATATGGTGCTTGGAATTTGACTTTACTTTTTACATTGTGCAGAGCCTTATTTACACTTTAGAGATTGTATGCCACGGACATCCCATTTCACTGCATAATTTAAACAGATAAATACTGTAAGAACTTGATCAGATACAAAGGAAATCCACCTCAACTAGAGTCAGGGATCTGAAGGCCAAGTCGTCTAGCAGTTTCTAAACTTAACGCCTATTGCACATGATCATCTCTGCCCATTCATTTTCTACTAATGCCAACTGAATTGCTTAGTCTCTCATGGCACGTCTTCTGCAAAAGTTCCTTTCTTTTTGGCATATACCGTGTGCCGTAGCTCTTGAACTTTCATCACTGATGAAGGCAGTTGTTCAGCAACAGCTAGAGCCCTCCAGCTGTTTTTGAGCGAAGGGCTATGGCAAGTGATCACTGCTAGCGATTTCACTTTCTACTATTGCCCTACCGAGCTACAATAGTCTCCTGAGAAACCCTTGCAGCATCAACCTGGCTTGCGACATGTGTCATAGCCCTTTAAAGGAGAACTAAACCCCCAAACTAATGAAAACCCCTACCCTGCATAGTCCCCTCCCTGTTCTCCCCACGCACAGGTGTAAATACCTGTAAATGCCCCTAAGTCTTTAATTACCCCTCGATGCAGAGTCAGCACAGCGGAGTTCACGGGTGCCATTCTCAACCACTTCAGGTATCTTTGGGTCCCTTCGGCAATTTCCGTGGCTATTGGCACATGCGCAGTTGTTCAGGACCATAAAATTGCTACAACTGCGCATGTGCCAATGTGCTGCTTACTTACTGAAGGCTCCCGAAGCGGTGAAGATGGCGCCTGTGAGCTCCACTGCACTGACTCTGCATTGAGGGGTAATTAAAGACTTAGGGGCATTTACAGGTATTAACATCTGTGTGGAGGGGAACGGGGGGGTTCATTAGTTTGGGGGTTTAGTTCTCCTTTAACATCTGTCATCAATGAAGGCAGTAGTTCAACAACAGTCAGAAACTGGTAAAACGATTATCCCTGAACCATGAACACACTCTGGGTAATTTATTAGCACCAGGCAAATTTGTACAAGGGCAGTAATCAATGGCAAGTCAAATTGTTGCATTATCTTTTTAACTGTTACTGTAGAATATTGCAGGCTTGTTTTGTATCACTTTTACACAAACACTGTGCACCTTATCGAATAAAACTGCCAACCTCCATGCAGTCGTCCGTGAGCAATTGGTTTAGACTGTAGAAACTGACCTGTCCGGCATTATGTGGTGTATACCAGTCGGTGCACCTTTCAAGAACTCACCTTTCATTTGTATCTGACTTTGTGGTCTGTTTTTCAACAAATAACTAATGGATCCAGGACTACTTGTTTTCAGCCATCTTGTTTAGAACTGTTAGTCACTGAAATGCAATTTGATTTTGTTAATGTCTGACTTTGGAGGGTCCTTCATCGACTCCCACTTCCCTAATATAAAGGGAATAGCTCAGAAACTTGTAAGGGCAGAGATACGCTCAGATTTGGGGAGATTAGTCGCCTGGCTTCTTCTTCAGGGCTTCATCTCCCCGAACTGCCTCCCGACGACTAGAATGTAAATCACTGCCGGGATGGCACTTGGAATGTTTCGTTTTCCGAATTCGGCCAAAGTTTCCTCCGGAGGCAACTTCTGAAAACTAAGCGCACCCATTGCCATTTCACAGCGATTTAGATTCTAGCTGGGGGGAGGCAGTTCAGGAAGATTTAGTCGCCTAAAGAAGAGGAGATTTGTCGATCGGCGACTAATTTCCCCGAATCTGAGCATGTGTCTCTGCCCTAAAAGATCATGCACTCTCTACTCCAACATTAACATATAGACATATATGGCTGTGGTGTTGTTTCTTTATATAGTCCGAAAACGTTTTGGCAACTTAACTAAATGAATGCCACACCTCAACATAATCCAATGGCCATAGGTTACCCAATATATATATATATATATATATATATATATATATATATATCTATACACACACTCTCTCTCTCTCTCTCTCGTTATGCAGAATGCTTGTGACCTGGGGTTTTACAGATAAGGGATCTTTCCGTAACTTCCAATAAGGGATCTTTTCCATTGTTTAAGTTTACTAAAACATCATTTAACATTAATTAAAACCAATGGGCTGGTTTGCATCCAATAAGAATTAATTATATCTTGGTTAGGAAGAGGTACAAGGTGCTGTTTCATAACTACAGAAGAAAATAAAATCATTTTTAAAAATCGGAATGATTTGATTTTAATGGAGTCTATGAGCAATGGCCTTTCCATAATTCGGAGCTTTCTGCATAATGGGTTCCCAGGTAATGGATCCTCTAGCTGTATCTGTGAGTGTATAAGAGAGAGTTGCATACTAGTGCTCGTGTTCCGTGCATTGTCACTGTTCCATCCAAGTCCTACAGTTGTCTGTGTGTTCATGTAAAACTGGTCTGTACGTGTTTATTACTATTCTGTAACGGTTAGTCTCATGTTTCTTACTGGTTAGAAAACTGTGCTCTTTTTTTGTAGTTCTTTCTGCTGTAGAAATCCCCCAGCAGCATATACGTACAATAAAGTGTTTTGGTGTCTAACTTTCTATATAACACAGTACACAAAAAAAAAAGATTAAAAAAAAAACGTTCTGAATGTTGTGTTTGTTGTATAGCGGGCAAGTATTTATACTGCTGCAGTGCATAACATTGAAATAAATTCAGCATGGATGTTGTGCCATTGCTCTGTGTCTTTTTCGTGTTTGGATGTACAACACATACACCCACTTGTATAACAGCTTTTTTTTGAGCCCCTCGATTTACTTTATTGATCCTTTCCTCTTACTGAATATTCTGCTGGACTTATTTCCCTTCATATTTTTCAACTTCCCAGGACGTCTGCCTTCAGACCTATATGCACAAATTAGGCACATTTTGTTGTTTATATGGATAGTTTGTGTTCATCATGCACAACAGAACATGACGCGTGACCCATCTGAGCCAAATCTCATGGTAACCTTTGCTCCATCTGTCGGGTCTTAACAACCTGACTTATAAGAAAAATAATTGGCCGAGGGAACAGATTCCCGACTTGCTTCTGCAGGCAAAATATAGGTATCTATTAGGAATCATTACTTTAGATGGCTGCCTACATAACAGTATTACAACTAAAGAGAAATACATTAATACAATTTAAAATGGTGGAATGAATTATGTGCAATGTACTCCGTGTTGTTTAGTAATAAAAAAAACTTTACCATAATAAGCTTTTCAGAAATAAAGATTAAAATGTATCCTGCTTCTCCTCTAATCTGATAGCAATTAGTAATGATGTTCTGTTGGCTGCTCGCTGCATACCTTGAGAACTAGGGATGGGCGAATTTTTTCGCCTAGTTTCGCTGAAAAAATGACGCCCATAGACTTGTATGGTGGCGTGCGTCAAAAAAAAAAAAAAAGCGGCAAAACAATTTCGCCGCGCGACAATTTTTTTGACGCCCATAGACTTTAATGGGCGTCTGCGACATTTCACCCGCAGCGAATTTTTGGCGAAACGAAACGGGTCAAATTCGCCCATCCCTATTGAGAACCAAGAAAGAAAAACAAGATACATTATGTAGTCAAAAGTGTTGGGTTACCTGCCTTCCAACATCTCCAAGGGAGGCAATGGCTCTCTGTTTTCTGGAACATTATTGGTTGCAATATATTTCCATTAAATCACAAAACATTGGCGAGGGAAGAGTGTAGAGGTTGTGCTACCAGGCTTTGTTAGTTGTCCAATTCATATCATAGGTGTTTCCTTGAGTTGAGGCCATGGCAAGTATGACATTGTCCCTGTATATGACATTATTATCAGTGGCAACATTATTTATACACCACAATTTACAGTCATCACTATTCATTCTACCAGGTGGTGTTCTATTAGTGGCCATGGACTTGTGATGTGCCGGACCCGCACCCGCCCGCATCCGAGTTCCTTTTACAGATCCGCGCTGACCTGCCTAACTGACGACATCACAAAAGGGGCTGGGTGAGCAGGCGCATGGCTATAAAGTCAGAAGCCTGCATTTGAAGGTGGCCCGCCACCCGCGAAGAGGTGCAAGGTTGGCCCAAACCTGCCAACCCGCTGGTATCGGGCCAGGCCGCACATCTCTGGCATGAACCACAAACTCTTCCATCAGACTCATCATATATGAGGAGTTTCCCAAAGTTATTTTTTTCCCTTATATCACACTAAAGCCTCAGAATTAGGGTTAATTAACTTTTATAATTCACTTTTGTTGGGGAAAGGGGTAAAACCAGTTTCACTTAAAGTGGACCTGTCACCCAGACATAAAAAGCTGGATAATAAAAGTCCTTTTCAAATTAAACATGAAATCCAAATTCTTATTTTTATTAAAGTGTTTATAGCTGTTATAAACTCATTTAAAAATCTCACCTGTCAATCAAATGTTGCCTGCCCCTCCTCTATGCCTAGGCATAGAGGCGGGGCTGGCAATTACATTCACTTTCCATTCAGCACTTCCCAGATGTCACTGCTCTCCCCACATTCCTCCATTCTCTTCACCATTTAATTGTGTAGCCAGGGCATGGGGATGGACATCAGGTCCCCCATTCTGGTGCACAAACAAGATTCTGAGATGATACAAGGCTTGCCTTAATAACAGTGTCCACAAAATGGCTGCTGCCTGCTTGTTATAATTATGAATTCCCAGACTGAAGAAAACAAGATTCAAATAATTTATACACTGTAAGTAAAGTTAATTTTGCTTGACTAACATGATAAAATAGGATTTGGAATAATTTTTTGGGTGACGGGTCCCCTTTAAGGCTGTTGGCACACAAGCGTTTTTTGTTGTTGTTTTTACGTTGCCGTTTTTAAAAAAGGCCACCCGCTGCCTTATTGAGAAGAATGCACAGTCTCCTAATCTCACAAGGCGTGAATCTGTGATTTTAGGTGTATACTGTCCTTTTGAATACAGTTATCAGGAAGTAAACCTTCCTATTAAATTAATGATGCTTGTGCCTGATATGCTATCGACCAAATGTAAAACGACATCTGAAATCACGTTAAAAGCAAAATTCAAGTGGATGTGGTTTAGATAACCAAATGCATTACTGCTAAATGCAGTTAGTTTATTTTTTCAGAGATCTACATAGTAAAGCTTCACCAGTTTATGAAATGCCTGTTCCTCTACTGCTATCAGGTTGCAGGGTGATAAAATGAGGCCCTCTAACTGCAGAGTCTGAAGGAGAACATTGTTGTTTGGAATGATGTCCATATAGAAGGAGGTCTTCTCCATTTTCTAGAATATGAGGCTTTCAAGGCCCTTGAGTAAATTCTCCTTGATAAATTCAGATATCTGAGCAAGTGTAACAATTTACAATCCTGGTGGTCTAGCAAGTTTCCTCCTAGTGAGTTCCTGGTGCCTCTGTGCTGTTTAAAGCTTCTGATATCTGATTCCTGTTGTGACCCCTGCCTGTTTTTGACGATCCTGCCTTCTGTAATCCAGACCTTGCCTGGTAACTGACTCTGCTGTATCCGTATCCCTTCTGACTGATCTCCTGGTTTGACCCTTGCCTGTCTGACTCTGCTTGTTCTCTGCCTGCCCCGACCCGGCCTGATTTGTCTACGCTTTCTGCCTACGCCTTGTGCCCAAAAGACTTTGCTTTACGTTCGTGCCCCTTTGCTTGTCCAGAACCTTTTGCTTGGCACCTCTCTTAATAAGACCTGGAGGCATCTGAATAGCCCGGGGCTCCTCCCGAGGTGAAAGGCGGCTGTTAATGGCTGAATAAAGTGCCGAGACCAGGGTGCTTAACATCGGTTCTGGATTTAGGGTGCCGACTGTGACAGCAAGTTTAAGTTGGTAAATGGACCCCCAGGCCCATCAACAGTAAGATGAGTGTTGCAGAAATCCAAGCTTTAATTTGATTAGATAGAATGTGCTCAGCAGTGGCTGAAATTCTCTAAACTGGAAACTGACTTTCCTTTATAGTTGTATTGCATAAACCTTGAAATGTAGAAACCTGGACTTCAGAAGATGGGTCTTTATTTCATCAAATGCACCAGCTACAGGTATGGGACCTATTATCCAGAATGCTTGGGACCTGGTTTATTTCACTGACACCTGGGGCCACAGTTATCCCGGTGGGCCAGTCCAACCCTGGACAGACCTCTCTGTATGTACTATAGGGGGTTTATTTACTAAACTCTGAATGCAAAAATCACAAAAAGTTTGATTTTTTTTAAAAAATCACGAATTTTTCGGAAATGTATTAAACCCCAAAGATGGAAAAGTCTGAATCAGAAAATCTGGCATCTCAGACTTTCAAGGTTGCATATAAGTCAATGGGAGAAGTCCCAATGATTTTGACGTGCGCTGGATTTCGTGCAATACCCCTATGTTTTCAGAGTGTACGGCTGAAAAATCTGAGAAAATTGTAAAAATATGATGAAAAATCAGATTTTTTCCCACAAAGCAAATTTTCGGGAAACTGGAATAATAAATAAATGTAAAAAACTTGAGCGGATTTGATCGGAGTTTGTAGCAGAAAATATTGAGATTAATTTTGATTTGATAAATAACCCCCTAAGTGTAATTTCTTTAAAGAAAATCTTGAAATATGTTTCAGTTTATACAGTGAATGTTTGAGTTTGTAAAGAAGAATGGAGACACTGCAATTTTTGGAACAGTCTAATATTCCCCTTTTCTTCACTTTCTGGATAAATTGGATAATTTTTCTTCAAGTTTTAATTTGGAATAGAACAGGCACTGTTCCCAATGCAGTTGCGTGTATGGGAATAAAAGCTATTACAGTATAAGGATTTTGAGCTGTATTCACTTTTTTTTTTTTTAACAAACTATTATTCTGAACACAGCTGTATATAGATGTCAGCCAATACGCTGCCATGAACTGTTGCTACTAGGGATGCACCGAATCCAGGATTCTGCCTTTTTCAGCAGGATTCGGATTCGGCCGAATCCTTCTGCTTGGCCGCACCAAATCTGAATCCTAATTTGGATATGCAAATTAGGGGTGGGGAGGGAAATGACGTAACTTTTTGTCACAAAACAAGGAAGTAAAAATGTTTCCCCTTCCCACCCCTAATTTGCATATGCTTGGATGTTCGGAT